>JBAMJV010004831.1:0-102461 GCA_037951105.1 Echinarachnius parma | reverse complement strand
GAGGTTTATAGGGAACAGGGGACGTTTAATTATAGCCTCCGAAAAATAAAGACATGTTGGCAATTTCTTATATATTATTGGTTTTCAACCAAATGACACATAAATTAGACAAGCGACATCCCTTTTCTAGACGAGAATTTACATGACCACTTAATAACAGCCTTAGATTGACCTTAGATTTTGGCCCCGATTTGGGTTTTCTATTTCGTTTTCAGGCGTGCTTCTTTGCACATCTAGCATTCAAATAAGAACGATCAGAACAATCATACAGTATTACGCATTATGAAGGCGGGGGGGGGGGGGGGGTGGTGGCAATTGTATTCCCTATTTCCCATTATTCCATCACTCCCCAACCACCACCCCCATGCCCCCACCCAAGGCAGGTTTTTTTTTTTAGGTCATATCGCACAGTCCAAAAATCAAATTGAATGAAATTATTTGCTCACTGAAACACAATTCTGATCTTCATTCTATTTCGTTCTAAATTGCGTGCTGTTAATGACCATTTGAGTGCTTTTTTGACGAAATTGGCCGGGAAAACCTATTCTTCTTCTTGCGTATGAGGCAGCGCAGCTTCTACGCAACATCACACAAATTTTGTAGCCAATTAACAGTGTCGGGGTCCAAGTTGTTTAAATCTGGGTTTGGGTGGCCAGGTGGGCGAAGGATTGGGCACTCTTCAATGATGTGGAAGGCAGTCTGCTCGGGTGCTCCACATGTGCAAGCCGGAGAAGGTCTGAGTCCCCAGCGGTGCATGTTGGCGTTAAACCTGCTGACCCCTGTGCGGAGCCTGTTGAGGGTGACCCAATCCTTTCTTCTTGCGTATGAGGCAGCGCAGCTTCTACGCAACATCACCCACATTTTGTAGCCAATTAACAGTGTCGGGGTCCAAGTTGTTTAAATCTGGGTTTGGGTGGCCAGGTGGGCGAAGGATTGGGCACTCTTCAATGATGTGGGAGGCAGTCTGCTCGGGTGCTCTATATGTGCAAGCCGGAGAAGGTCTGAGTCCCCAGCGGTGCATGTTGGCGTTAAACCTGCCGACCCCTGTGCGGAGCCTGTTGAGGGTGACCCAATCCTTTCGGGGTAGATCCGCGCCTGGTGGTAGTTTTGTGTTTGGGGTCACTGTGAATTGAGAGGGTCTGGGGGTCTGCTGCCAGCTGTCGCTTCCATGCGGTGAGGGTGTTGTGGGTGCCTTCCCGCAAGGTGTCAGCATGGCGACTGAACGGTCTGCGTGAACGTAGGAGTTGGCGCCCCGGTTGTGTGTTCTGGGTGGTGCGGTGTAGAGGGTGTGTACGGTCTTGGAGGGCCTTGTTAACTAGTTGTTGAGTATAGTGTTCTCTGCGGAGGGCGAGGGGTGGCGATACCAGCGAGCACTGGTAAGAGGTCAGTTGGTGTGGGTCTGAGGCATCCTGTGATGATCCTCATAATCTCGTTTAGGGTGGTGTCCAATTTAGGAGTGTGTGAGCTGCGGCATCATTCAGGGGCAGCATACTCGGCAGCACTGTAGACTAGTGCGAGGGCGCCAGTACGAAGCGTGGGGCACCCCAGGTGGTGCCCGCAAGGCAGCGGAGTAGGTTGTTCCCAGATGAAACTTTGACTCGGAGTGAATCTAGGTGTGGTTTGAAGGTCAATATATTACAAGACTTAAGTCAGAGCAGATTATTTGTGTTCTGGTTGGTATATCAAGCTTTCCGTACATGTATAATTTGTCTATTTCGTGATATTTCTTCACTCAGCTACTTTAAACATTTCAATTTCAATAACTCCCTAACCACTCAGCGCTCGCCTGATAGTTTCATTACCATTTCCAAACCCATTTTAAAGGGATCTAGTAACTTTGTTGAAATGTGCACAATCTGACGAAGGGTTGATAAAACGTGAACTTCTGTGATGTCAACTGAGTTATGTGTGTAAAATCCCATGATAAATGAATGACATATGAGTAGTGAGCGGAAATGCAAAGTTATATTTGGGCAATTCCACGCCAAAGTGGACATGACACCTCAAATTTCAAAATCATTTGTATTGTCCAAATTTGGTATCAAATGAAAGCTAAAACTTTGAATTTTTTTATAAAAAAATTAATTGTTACAATGTCCTAAGATGTCAAATTATTAATAATGTAATTGACTTAATTAACATGCTAACAATTAATAGTTTATTGCTGAAGTTCTTCTACCCTGTAGAAGTTAAACATTATCAACATGTCACTGGTAACCCTTTAATATGTATTTCAGATATCAACATTAACATAAATTTACTTTTGTAAAGTTTGTCTTTCACGGTTCAAAAATGAAATTGAGAAAAAATGTCCTTCCGTTACCGAGAAAAAGGATTTGAGATTTCGTATGCAAAGCTAGTTTTGAAGGCCTATAACTTGATATCAAATTGTCCATTGGACCTTTATTTGTAAATTACTGAACAACTGTTTAATTCTGTCCTTCCGTTACCGAATCTCGTAACGGAAGGACAAAACATGAGTTATTTGGACGAACAGATCAGAAATAAATAAATAATTTACATTAAAAATGGTCTCAAATTGGACATCAAGTATATTTGAATGAAGTAATATGCCTATGTATTACCTTAACCATGTTTACTACATTATCTTCACTAGTTAATTATGGTGACTTTTTTAATATGAGAGTTGCCAAAAAAAAATTACTTACAATTAAATCTGCTCTGTTTAAATCATTAGAAAAATGTAATGACATACTTGACCCACAATCTACTAGGGCTCATAAGTCTCATTCAAATAATTCACAATAAGCTTCATCAAGTTCCCCTCTCCCAAATAGAGTTAAGTCCTAGAGGTCTAATACTTATTGTAGTACATTAAACAAATCTGATTTCTGTCACATACTGTAATTACTGTAATACATAGTAATAATTGTTTAGGGACAGCTGCTTTTTGGTAGACTGTCTACCACACAGTAGCTGCCCATAAACAGTTATTAATTGTATCCACACATGGCCAAAGAAGAGTTAGACAATGATAAGAAAGTAAACCTCATATTTCAGGTCTGTTAGTAAGTATATGGTTAGTCATTTTTCATGGCCCACATAACCAAAACTTGATAGTAGTCTCTCGGTTACCTTCAAAAGTACACTTTTTCTTATTACATGACTCCTTCAGAATAAATGAAACTGAAAATAAGTTGAATTAAGTATTAAAGGCTTGCCTGGACTTTCATTTGCATCCGAACACAAGTGTAATACACAGTGACATTAATTATTGTACTACATGATCATAATGAAAATTAATATTTGGATCTTCCTTATACACATTAGCAATTTTAATTGATTACAAATAGTCAATAAATATGTTCTTTTTTTAAGTCAGTAACATAATGAAAAGTTAATTGTTGGAAATTGTTCTAATGTTTCTAATGGAAAAGACTTTAAACCCAAATTGAAGGTATCATAATGGTACCAAAGCGCAGTGGAAATCGAGCGATTAATGATGGTAGCGTCACACCGGAGCTACGCTTCCACTGCGCTCTACACAATAGCTGGTCACAAGCACTGGAATGTATCTGCAAAATGTCTTTTGTTCAATGAGGATCTAAATGGGAAGATTATCTCACTTGCTCGAAAAGAAAACCTCCCATGCATGCACAGACAATACCGCGCTGAACAAAAGTCACCTCTACACTTTTACTACGTTCATTTTGGGGGTGTCCAAAATTAACGTGGTAATGCCACGATCTGAGCTTTTGTCCGGGAGCCATTGTATGTCCATGCATGAGAGGCTATCCTTTCACGCATGTGCGATAATCCTCCCATTCATTCGTCATTTAACAAAAGACATTTTATTAAAGGCCACTCTAGCTACTCATTCCTACGATGCTTCGCCTTGTACTTCCAAATTCATGAATGGGGATTAGGAGCGCAGTACGAGCGTAGCGGATGTGACGGGGTATGACACAATGGTAGCTTGTTCACGCAATTACTACGTTCTTAGTACGCTCTCAGTACGCTTTCGCCACGCTTTCTGACTTACTCACTGCGCACGCTCCGTGTATATGTAACAATAGCTCATAACAATGAGACGAGGCAGCTTGCTCTACGCTCTTACTACGCTCTCTGCGATCCCATACGCCTGCAGTTGAACACTTTTTTTTTTTTTTTAAGTGATTTTTATTGCTCCATATATAACATTTACATTAGAATATACATACTAAACAAAATATACATATACAATTATAATGAACGAAAATAGAAATGGTTATCTTACATACATAAACAAATACAAATCAACTGTATATTCAATTTCCTGACTTCATAAAAATAAACATAATGGAGGTTATATAACTAAAGATAAAAGGAACTAAAACATGCTCCTTTACCCCCCTCCCCCCCCCCCCCCCCCCCCCATTTAGCCCAAGAAAAAAAACCCCATCCCCACCCAACCACCGATCACACCACAGTCACACACATACCTCAGACACCCATTCCAGTATATCTGCTCGATTTTAACCTAAAGAGTAATTAATTAACAATATAGAAAGCTGTCACATTCAGTTAAAAGAGTAGAGACCCAGAACCTTAATAATAATTAACAAATTCCCTATAATTCTAACAAAATAAAAATTAATCATATTACATGTATTTTATGGTGTTCCCACTTTTGTAAGTGAACTCCTAATTTACCCTTTTTAATAGCCACTTTTTTTTCTTCTTCTTCATAATCCAAAATAATTTTCTGTACTTTCCGTACAGAAGGAAGTACACCTTTTATTCTAAAAGAATAAATAGTATGTTTTAACAAAAAAATAATAGAGTTACAATACTTAACTCTATGCGATCTACCTGCCAGTCCTACAAAAATTATTTTCCAATCAACATTCCTAATTTCAATCAAATCAAAATATTCTATTATATCTAACCAAAACCTTTGTACGTATAAGCATTTAAAAAATAAATGTGAATATGTCTCAATCTCATTTTTACAAAAAGAGCATAAATTATCAATAACAAATCCAAACCTAAATAAATGTTCTTTTGTATATACTGCCCTATGCAATAATTTATATTGAAATTCTCTCAACTTACCCCCAAAACTGCGCTCTTTAATCTTAAAAATATATTCTTCAATTCTTCATTACTATAATCAAAATTAGTATGTCCATCCCCAATACACAAATTATATTCCTTTTGAAAATGTTTAACTAAATATTCATACATATGCCTAGATTTTAAATCAATTAACATTCCTATATATCCCGAAACTTTTAATCTAATTTCAAATGTTCGAATATCTACTTGAATAAAGTCACTCATAGCTTTACCATCTTTCCATTGAAGAGGCAATGCACCAAAAATATCATGAATCTTTAATAATCCTTCTCCTTTTATTCCCAAGCCTAAAAATTGAGCAGCAAATCTCAAACTACCATTCAGCATTATATCAGACACCTTGCTTATACCTCGTTGTAATAAATCTTTATCAAAAATCATTCTATTTCTTAAGCACACATGTCTATTATTAAAAACAATGGGATTACCTTTTTCATTTTCAAAGTGTCTACAATTTTCTATATCTTGCCAAACTTTCAAAATATCTACATAAAAGGGCGGAACTTCTTTTAAATCCAGTGCGTTTCCGACTAGCACACTGCGCACGCTCCGTGTATATGTAACAATAGCTCATAACAATCAGTGAAGTCCAGTTAGAAGGGGTTTCCTCCATGAAACTTCTGGGGGTCATCATACAGAACGATCTTCGTTGGGATGAACATGTTGGTCGTCTTATCACGAATGCCTCAAGACGACTGTACATCCTCACAAAGCTGAAACGAAATTGTGTACCTAAACCGGACCTCGTCACAGTGTACAAGATGTACATACTTCCCATGCTTGAATATGGTGCGCCAGTCTGGGCCTCCAGCATCACACAAGACCAGGAGATATGCTTGGAACGCGTTCAGAAGAGGGCTCTTCGCATGATCGCCTACCCAGATTTGCTGCCATATGATCAACTCTGCGCAACATTCCAAGTTGATACTCTTGCCGACAGACGGAGCACGATCATTACCAGATTTGCCAAATCCCTGCTCGATTCCCAACGCCATCGCCACTTCTTGCCTGATACTCGGCAGAACACTTCTGGTAGAGCTCTTCGGAACTCTAATCACTTGAATGTACCTCAAACTCGAACACAACGATACAAAATGTCCGCTATACCATCTATGATTCACACAATCAATCAAAACTTGTAATAACTTGATATGATAATGCAATATAATATATGACCTGTATGCAACTTGTTTTTCTATTAATATGATGTCTTCAACCTATAATCCTATTTCTTACACTCCACTGTTACATTATTGGATAGACTTATATTGCACATAATTTTCGTTTTTAGGTCATTAATTTGGTCGTTAATTAGTATAATTGTTTGTTAACGCAATAATCTTATCTTTATACTTAAAGTCCATTAGTTTTTGTTTGTTGTAACTTATGATTTTGTATAATGTGTATTTTAATTATGTATGTAATCATTCATGTAAACTGAACTGTTTTAGTCCATGGACTTTTTGTTCAGTCTTTTATATACCGTAATAAATAAATAAATAAATAAAAAACAATGAGACGAGGCAGCTTGCTCTACGCTCTCGCTACGCTCTTACTACGCTCTCTGCGATCCCATACGCCTGCAAGTGAACACACTCAGGTGCGTTTCCGACTAGCACACTGCGTATGCTCTTGGCGTAGATCTGTTTTGAAAAATGGGGTGGAGGGGGAGGGTTATAATTGTTATTATTATTATGATTTTGTCGTGTGTGTATACCACTCGTAGGCATCAAATGGGGGGGGGGGGGGGGGGTGGGGGGGGTGTGTGTCAACAAATTGATACCGAGGTGGGTGGGGTCGGAGATATTAATAATGTTAGTTTTCCAAACAGTGTATGTATGGGAGTGCACGTTGGGCACGTGTCGCCGAGAATCCAAAACAATTATGAGATGACACTTGTGTGAAAAGATATCCTCCCATGCATAGACATACAATACCCCCGGAACAAAAGGCCAGGTCGTGGAAGAGCTACGCTCGTTTTGGACGTGTCCAAAGCGAACTCCTACGACCTGATCTTTTGTTCAGCGAGCTATTGTCTGTGGATTCATGGAAGGATATCTATTGACGCATGTGAGATAATCTTCCCATTCATTGCCCACTACGTTGCCAATTTGTTTTGGGCGCAGTGGGAGCGCCGCGTAATCGGCCAACAAAAGGCCCGCTGAACAAAAGGCCAGGTCGTGGAAGAGCTACGCTAGTTTTGGACGTGTCCAAAGCGAACGCAGAATTCCTACGACCTGATATTTTGTTCACCGAGCTATTGTCTGTCATTTTGTCTGTGCATTCATGGAAGAATATCTATTGACGCATGTGAGATAATCTTCCCATTCATTGCCCACTGCGCTGCCAATTTGTTTTGGTCGCAGTGGGAGCGCCGCGTGATCGGCCAAAAAAGTGTACGATCGAAACAATAGCGAACAATAAACGCCGCTCTTCCCACGACCTCAACTCGCTCCTTCTTCGCTTCGACTCGTGCTTCCAATTGTATGAATGGGGATTAGGAGCGCAGTAAGAGCGTAGGTCGATGTGACGGGGCTATAAGGGAGCTTGTCGAATAAATAAGACATGGGCTTTCCTCGTCTAAAGCCCAGTGCCCACTATGCGATCTGGGGTTAGCGATCTAGAGCGATCTTGCCCGAATAGGAGCGATCCCCTGAGATCTGTAGTGAAGTCGCAAAGTGGGCACCAGTGGCCGCACCCAATCGCTGTGACTCGCGTCCGCAAGGGTGGTGTCGGTTGCGCTCGCCGGGTTTTTGACATGTTCAAAAATCTGGCGACCTCCGGCTTCGGTCGGGCGCACTCGCAAGCAGGATTGCATAGTGAGCACTCCAGTGGCGCCGATTCCATCCGAAAACACAATGCATTGGGGGGGGGGGGGCGAGCATTGTTTGTGAACAATGCTCTGCCTCCCCCCCCCCCCCCCCCCCCCCCCCCCAATGCATTGTGTTTTCGGTGGAATCGGCGCGCCTGGAGCACTCCCATATCGACCTCGATCGCATTCGCGGCGAACTGGTGCGAATTGATAGGGACCTCGGATCTGTGTGAATCGCGCTAGTTCGCCTCGAGTCAGCCAGATTTCATTGTTATGCGATCTTTTCAGTGTCCACAATGCCATCTCTTGGTGAATACCCCTGGGAATTAATGCCTTGACCTCATTGCCACGCATGCGTGTGTTGCATGGTCGAAAATTACAGCCAGGAATTGGTATCTCTGTTTTATATCATTATCCGGTTTTTGATTGTTTTCGAGGTATTTTGCAATGGAAGTCAGCACATTGGAAGAGGACGACCTAGCGCATGCAGCTGCAGCATGGATCCTCCTCAGCCGAATGAGGAGGAGGAGATAGGAAGCAATGAAGAGGCAGAGGAGATACTGGGTCCGACCATGGCTCCTCAGGAGAGAGCTAAATGGCCACTACGAGAACCTAATGCAGAATAAAGAGTTCAAATCAGTTATCTGGATGTATTGGCTATTACATTCTGTTAAAAGAATATCGATTTTTTATAAAATATCATAAGCTAGATTTTATACAATAGTAATTGAAAAATGATATCTAAAACCGATTTTGTGACAGAATCTGTCATTCATTTCGCCGGAACATGTTTCATGTCCGTAATTCTAGCATTCATTTCCGTAAATCTGTATTTGTCTAATATTGGAAGTGATTTAGGGACTTGTAAATTCAATAAAAGTTCAGAGCCAGTATGTCGGACGAAATGCGCGAAAAGCCTAGTATAATGTTCGCGCATTTCGTGACACTGGCTTGCAACTTTTATGGTTTGAAAAACCGATTTCAAAGTTGTTTGGAATAATTTTAAAACTTGATTATACAAAGAAAACAATATTTATCGACATCTGATACGCATGAAATCCAACAAATGTAATCAAGTATTTTAAAGAAATGTATTAAACATCACGACGAATACCAGTGTTCATACACGAAATATAGGAAATGGGACCGAACAGCGCTTGGAATTCATCCCCGACGGAGGCGGTCTAAACAGCTCCACTTCCGAATGGAATTTAAGTATGCTGCTTTTGGTGAACTTTCGAAGAGTTATCAAACTGTTTTGATGAAACAAATAATTGTTTTAAAGAACTTGTATACGTTCATTAAGTCTCTAAAATCACTTACCTGATTGAGAATATTAAGATTTACGGAAATAAATGCATGAATTCGCCTACGAAAAAGGCTCCGGCGAAAATTTTGAAAATTTCGGCCGGAAATCGATTTCAGATCACCAACTTTCGCCAGATTGATTTTGAAACTGGCCCAATGAGACCTTTTCAAACAGTTATGAAAGTTTTTATTTATTTATGTATTTATTCCTTTATTTGTTTTAGTATACATTTCAAACTGATCAGCAGCAGTGCTGAAAGGATCAGTGTACATTGAACAAGTATAAATAATATATTATAGCAATTGTTACATTCGAATTTAAATGAATTGGAACATTAATGTTAAGTACAAAATTTACAAAGTAAATCACTATGAGATAAACAAAGCTACGCTTCACAAAGAACAAATATCGAATCATTGTGCATAATTGCTAATCAACCACATTTACAACAATGAATTGTATACAGTAATTCATAACTATATAAGTGATATAAAGTAATTCATAATTGGAACTGTTCTAAGTTATTAATCACCAAGCAATTAATTCATTATACTATATTTATCATTTATACCTATCAGCTGAATACCTATTGTGAAATCATGATTATATGAGAGCAAGACTATTCTAGGCATATTAATATTTCAATACCTAACAACAATTTCAAAAAACTGATTTCACAGAAATAAAAGAATACATAATAGCGTACAATAAGGCGTATTTTTCAATGCGTTTATTCATAAATTTGAGCCATTTTTAAACATTTTTATTTTCCAAAATATTGCAAAATGAAAAAGAATTATTAAATTGGCAATGGCATATGGGTAATACAATTATGATATCTACATTCATTTGGGGTATGGCTGAATTAACCGACTCAATAATGAACATTCCTTGAACCTATGATCTCGTATGAGCAAAGAAGAAATTACGAGGCATTTCGCACCGAACGCCATTTTAAATCAACGTCTGACCCACGAACATGGCCGCGCCTACAGTCTGTTGCGGGCGGTCCAAACTGCGGACGCTCTCTTGGATCGATCGCCGCGAGATCTCGTTAAATTCGGGCGCATTCGCTATGAACTCGGGCAAGTTCGCAAGACGTGCGAGTCGGCCCGACATGCGATCGAGACCGATCTGGGCGGTGCTCACTGTGCGAATCTACTTGCGAGTTTGCCCGATCGAAGCCAGAGGTCGCCAGATTTTTGAACATGTCCAAAACCTGGCGACCGCAACCGACACCACCCTTGCGGACGCGAGTTACAGCGATCTGGTGCGGCCATTGGTGCCCACTTTGCGACTAAACCACAGACATCAGGGGATCGCTCCTATTCGGGCAAGATCGCTAGCCGCAGATCGCAAGGTGGGCACTGGGTTTATTTAAAAAAAACTCGCAAAGCGTATTCTGATGTCAAGACAATCAAGAGCGAACACTGCCTGGCTCTAATTCTCAACGATGCGCGCATGCGTGGAAATAGGGACAATAGGAAGTCGCCGTGAGATCGCATAGTGGGCACCGAAATGATCGCGTACGCAATGAGATCGGGCTGACTCGCGGCGAACTGGTGCGATTCACACCGAACTGAGATCGCTAGCAACTCGGGCTAGATCGCAAGCGCAGATCGCCTAATGGGCAGTAGGCTTAAGACGCTTACTGTGCTTTGTAAAGAAATTCCGGCATCCGCACGCCAGACTGAATGCCATCAGCTTTTCTCTATCGCCCTCACATGATTCTCAACAAAGCACAAAGATATAATGGGCCGCGGTTGTTTGCGTCTAAGACGCTTTCCGTGATTTGTATAGAGATCCCGATATCCGTGTGCAAGAAAGCTGAAACTGAAAGAAATTTGGAAAACTGAAATCAGATCCATATAAGTAAAGCAAATACAACGAGGTATGTGAAAACCAGTAGAGTTTTAATTTGTTTGGATTTTAACAATTACACTACACAGCGTGGCCCAGAAAAAACGTAACGGACTACTTTCCCTTGTAAAGAAACGTTTGGACTAGGTTGAATGGATAGAT
The DNA here is from genome assembly GCA_037951105.1 of Echinarachnius parma. Taxonomy (NCBI): domain Eukaryota; kingdom Metazoa; phylum Echinodermata; class Echinoidea; order Clypeasteroida; family Echinarachniidae; genus Echinarachnius; species Echinarachnius parma. The sequence continues at coordinate 91,239 of JBAMJV010004831.1, read as the reverse complement.
AATCTTTTTGAAGGAAATTTGATACGAAGAACATTAATCTTGGTCAAGTAGTTTCTGTTCTACATGTTCTAGGGCGTCTTTAATGATACCATGTCAGGTTCAATTTTGTTTTATTTCTACGAAGTCGGTGCCTGAAAAATAGCAATCATGCCCGTCATAGCATCACGCTGTTGTCAGTACGGATACTTTTGCCCATGTGTATTCAGTTGTAAAACCGATGTCCACCAGGCGAAGGGGCATGGTAGGGGGTGAGTAAGAAGGGGTAACATTGCCGGCCGGGGTACGAGGGGATCCTCAACTTGTGTGCATGTGACGTGCATTTGACAGTATTTAGATATTCTGAATTAAACTTGCAGCTGCGGGGAAAGAGAGAGGGGTTGAGGCAGTGGCGTAGCTACGGGGGGGGGGGGGGGCACGGGGTGGCACGTCCCCCCCCCCCCCCCCCAACCCAATCGTTTGGCAAAAAAAAATAAAAAAATGTCGAACGACCCGAAATAAAGCCAATGTGTCTATATCATTCATTATTATCACGTTTTATTAAATGTGTGATGATAATGACGTATCAATGATAATAAAGAACAACCTAACAGTCGTTCCCTAGTAGCAATAGCGCACCTATATCAGTTTGAAGAATTCCAAGTGGGAGGCCGCGGACATCCCTTCGCGCCTTATGCGAATTGTCAGTCCCGCGCGCGAGGATCGATGCTCCGTGAATACCGCATTTCAGTAGAGCGCGTAGGCCAAAGAAACTGCCTAGCGCGTGGTAAAACGTCCTCCAGTGGCCTCTACAGGATCATGCTGCCTCTCACTTTTATAGAGCACCAGTCATCTTCTCCAGAATCGACATCTGCATCAGTTGAACATATGCCTACTGACCCTAACCCAAGGGACCAGTGTTGTGGGTCTAGTCACCCGGTACTTGAAAAATGGGCGACAACAGGCGGGGGACGGGGGAAGGGGGACATGCCTCCCACATTTTTATATGCATACATTATGTATGTTTGATTCCATAGATTGAACTATACGAATCATATATTTCTGTCTCGGGTATGCACCAAATCGCACAATTTAAAGCCCCAAATATACCAAAGCTATCTACAGTGGGAGGGGGACACCCCCTTATTTGGGGAGGGTGTGGGGGACACACCCTCCCCCGCTTGGTCGCTTCGCTCCCTTGCCCCCTCCCCCTTCTTGAAAATTATCCTTCTACATCAAGCACATCATTTACAGATCCACTTAACCAGACAGATCTGAATTCAAATGTACGCCAGAAACAACAGTTCCACCAGGAGATACACATTGGATCAACAGCGCGTGTTTCAGTGTGTTCACGAGCGTAGATCCCGGGGAATGGGGATATATCAACCACTTTTTGATGCGGGAGTGGCCTGTTTAAGTACCAACATCTCCCACTTTTTTTCGAAGCTAAATCTTTTAAAAATCTTACAAAATGCATAACAATAACTATAATATCGGAAATAATATCGCTAATGATATTCGTTTGTCTCGCAATGTCAAACTAGGAATCTAAACGATCACGACGTTTCGTATGCTACTGCAATACTTTGTCAAATGATAATATCGAATGTAGACACTCGGCTTTTATGCTCTACCGTGGCTCCCAACATCACAATCTCGCATGAGCGATTGCGTTCCTGATAGGTCGACAACGGAACACGCTGATTGGCCGGAGCACACGGGCAAACAACCAATCACTATAATAATCTACTATAATAATAGTAATAATGATAAGGACAATGATAACCATACTTGTGATATCTTAAACACCAATTTAAAAAATTTCTCCACGTGGGAGGACCCACCCCCAAATATTAAGTATAGACATGCACTGACAATGTGAGCGTATTTGAGTCTGGTGTGTGTATAGGTTTGATTGTGTTTGTATACTATGTATAGCGGTCTAATCATGAGGGAGATGATTTAAGTCATGATTTCTTTAATTTTAGTATCATCAAATTTCCTTCCAAAGTATGCACCAGATTGCATTATTTCGAGTGAAAAATGTGCAAAAGCTCCCTACCGTGGGACGGCGGACACCCCCTCCCACACCCTCCCCCAAATAAGTATTGACATGCACGGAAAATGTGAGCGTATTTGAGTCCGGTGTGTGTGTAGGTTTGATTGTGTTTGTATATACTATGTATAGCGGTCTAATCATGAGGGAGATGATTTAAGTCATGATTTCTTTAATTTTAGTATCATCAAATTTCCTTCCAAGGTATGCACCAGATTGCATTATTTCGAGTGAAAAATTGCAAAAGCTCCCTACCGTGGGAGGGGGGACACACCCTCCCCCCCCCCCCCCCCCCCTCGGGCGCTACGCTCCCTCGCAATTGTGCCCCCAATCCGTTGGCCCTCGCTACGCCACTGGGTTGAGGTATGGGGATAAGGACAATTATTAGGGGTTCCATCCCTCATTAATTTATACCCGCTAGATGCGTTACGACATTGTCCTGCAATCATTTAAAGGTGTAATTCTACAATCGGGCAATGTTAATTTCCTGCTACTGTCAACTAATGGAAACATAGATTGGTCTGATTGGTAGATTGTTAAGGCTTGCCAATTGAAGAATTTAATTACATTATAAAACTATATAAAACTATTTTATAATATTTACTTTCATTTACAGTCGAGACCTCGTTTGTTTTTAAAAGGAAATGGATTTGTATCCCTTCCTGCCAAAACACCAATAACAATTTTAAAGCGTGTTTCTTGACTTCTAAGACACACTCCTTCGCATATATTGTAACAATTGAATGTTTTGTTCGTAATACCTATTATTATAATAAAGTTTTAATAAATATATGTTGAATACACATATTTATACGGTTGCCCGTGGAATAGAGTACTAAATGTAATCACTTATATCAAAGGATGAGTTAGGGTGTTGGTTACCTTTAACCCTTAAATTGCATTATATGATATTATTTAATATGTTAAATAAATATTCGCACATCGTTCAGTGGACATATCGGACCATTAAGATATACATTTCGTCAAGCCTGTGTTAGTGTTTGCATAAGTCAACAGAGTAAATATATCCCTACAATTATCGCTGTGTAGACATAATGTTCCGTTTTTATTGAACTTTGAGTAATAAACCTGATGTTAATTTCCTGCTACTGTTAACTAATGGAAACATAGATTGGTCTGATTGGTAGATTGTTAAGGCTTGCCAATTGAAGAATTTAATTACATTATAAAACTATATAAAACTATTTTATAATATTTACTTTCATTTACAGTCGAGACCTCGTTTGTTTTTAAAAGGAAATGGATTTGTATCCCTTCCTGCCAATACACCAATAACAATTTTAAAGCGTGTTTCTTGACTTCTAAGCCACACTCCTTCGCATATATTGTAACAATTGAATGTTTTGTTCGTAATACCTATTATTATAATAAAGTTTTAATAAATATATGTTGAATACACATATTTATACGGTTGCCCGTGGAATGGAGTACTAAATGTAATCACTTATATCAAAGGATGAGTTAGGGTGTTGGTTACCTTTAACCATTAAATTGCATTATATGATATTATTTAATATGTTAAATAAATATTCGCACATCGCTCAGTGGACATATCGCACCATTAAGATATACATTTCGTCAAGCCTGTGTTAGTGTTTGCATAAGTCAACAGAGTAAATATATCCCTACAATTATCGCTGTGTAGACATAATGTTCCGTTTTTATTGAACTTTGAGTAATAAACCTGATGTTAATTTCCTGCTACTGTCAACTAATGGAAACATAGATTGGTCTGATTGGTAGATTGTTAAGGCTTGCCAATTGAAGAATTTAATTACAATATACAACTATGTAAAACTATTTTATAATGGTTACTTTCATTTACAGTCGAGCCCTCGTTTGTTTTTAAAAGGAAATGGATTTGTATCCCTTCCTGCCAATACACCAATAACAATTTTAAAGCGTGTTTCTTGACTTCTAAGCCACACTCCTTCGCATACTAGTATATTGTAACAATTGAATGTTTTGATTAAAAGTGAGCAAAGAAAAATAGGCTTCGCCGGGAATCGAACCCGAGACCGCCGGATTGCTAGACCGGTGCTCAAACCATCTAGCCACGAAGACTTTGTATGGTGGGCGTTCCCATGAAACCCTTTTCAATGCTCGATTAGTCAGAAGCTATATAAACTGGGCCAATCCCAAGGATAATTAAATCAACTTTTATAGAGAAAGGCGCAGGATCACGCGAAGTGATGCAGCTTTTGTTATTAATTAAATTCAAACAAAGAGGAAACTGACTAGAAATATTTGAGTGATTAAAAGTGAGCAAAGAAAAATAGGCTTCGCCGGGAATCGAACCCGAGACCGCCGGATTGCTAGACCGGTGCTCAAACCATCAAGCCACGAAGACTTTGTATGGTGGGCGTTCCCATGAAACCCTTTTCAATGCTCGATTAGTCAGAAGCTATATAAACTTGGCCAATCCCAAGGATAATTAAATCAACTTTTATAGAGAAAGGCGCAGGATCACGCGAAGTGATGCAGCTTTTTTTATTAATTAAATTCAAACATAGAGGAAACTGACTAGAAATATTTGAGTGATTAAAAGTGAGCAAAGAAAAATAGGCTTCGCCGGGAATCGAACCCGAGACCGCCGGATTGCTAGACCGGTGCTCAAACCATCAAGCCACGAAGACTTTGTATGGTGGGCGTTCCCATGAAACCCTTTTCAATGCTCGATTAGTCAGAAGCTATATAAACTGGGCCAATCCCAAGGATAATTAAATCAACTTTTATAGAGAAAGGCGCAGGATCACGCGAAGTGATGCAGCTTTTTTTATTAATTAAATTCAAACAAAGAGGAAACTGACTAGAAATATTTGAGTGATTAAAAGTGAGCAAAGAAAAATAGGCTTCGCCGGGAATCGAACCCGAGACCGCCGGATTGCTAGACCGGTGCTCAAACCATCAAGCCACGAAGACTTTGTATGGTGGGCGTTCCCATGAAACCCTTTTCAATGCTCGATTAGTCAGAAGCTATATAAACTGGGCCAATCCCAAGGATAATTAAATCAACTTTTATAGAGAAAGGCGCAGGATCACGCGAAGTGATGCAGCTTTTTTTATTAATTAAATTCAAACATAGAGGAAACTGACTAGAAATATTTGAGTGATTAAAAGTGAGCAAAGAAAAATAGGCTTCGCCGGGAATCGAACCCGAGACCGCCGGATTGCTAGACCGGTGCTCAAACCATCAAGCCACGAAGACTTTGTATGGTGGGCGTTCCCATGAAACCCTTTTCAATGCTCGATTAGTCAGAAGCTATATAAACTGGGCCAATCCCAAGGATAATTAAATCAACTTTTATAGAGAAAGGCGCAGGATCACGCGAAGTGATGCAGCTTTTTTTATTAATTAAATTCAAACATAGAGGAAACTGACTAGAAATATTTGAGTGATTAAAAGTGAGCAAAGAAAAATAGGCTTCGCCGGGAATCGAACCCGAGACCGCCGGATTGCTAGACCGGTGCTCAAACCATCAAGCCACGAAGACTTTGTATGGTGGGCGTTCCCATGAAACCCTTTTCAATGCTCGATTAGTCAGAAGCTATATAAACTGGGCCAATCCCAAGGATAATTAAATCAACTTTTATAGAGAAAGGCGCAGGATCACGCGAAGTGATGCAGCTTTTTTTTATTAATTCAATTCAAACAAAGAGGAAACTGACTAGAAATATTTGAGTGATTAAAAGTGAGCAAAGAAAAATAGGCTTCGCCGGGAATCGAACCCGAGACCGCGGGATTGCTAGACCGGTGCTCAAACCATCAAGCCACGAAGACTTTGTATGGTGGGCGTTCCCATGAAACCCTTTTCAATGCTCGATTAGTCAGAAGCTATATAAACTGGGCCAATCCCAATGATAATTAAATCAACTTTTATAGAGAAAGGCGCAGGATCACGCGAAGTGATGCAGCTTTTTTTATTAATTAAATTCAAACAAAGAGGAAACTGACTAGAAATATTTGAGTGATTAAAAGTGAGCAAAGAAAAATAGGCTTCGCCGGGAATCGAACCCGAGACCGCCGGATTACTAGACCGGTGCTCAAACCATCAAGCCACGAAGACTTTGTATGGTGGGCGTTCCCATGAAACCCTTTTCAATGCTCGATTAGTCAGAAGCTATTTAATCACTCAAATATTTCTAGTCAGTTTCCTCTTTGTTTGAATTTAATTAATAAAAAAAGCTGCATCACTTCGCGTGATCACACATCGCTCAGTGGACATATCGGACCATGAAGACATACATAAAATATTCACTTCCGGCCCCAAAAATGTGCAACATAGATAACAAAATCCTTAATTTGTCTATTTAATAGCTACCCCCTACCCCACAAAGTATGTATTTTTTTAAAGCTTATAATCCATGGATCATTTTCAGATACAAATCTCAATTTTGATGAAAAAAAATCAATACCAGACTGGCCCCCTTAAAGGGATAGTTGAGTATTGGTCAAACTTAACTTTAGCAACCAAAACCTGCACCGTTACGATACAAAGTAATAGTTATAATTTAACCATGCTCGAAAAGTATGCACAATTACAAACGACTAAGTAAAACCCTGTTATCATATTTTTTAAGAGCCGTTACAACTCAAGAGGGCGCTTTTTTAAAAAATCACTGCACAGAAAAAACGCTGTTCAAAATTTTGTTGTTGAGAATTTTGTTGTTTAAATTTTGAGCAATGTTGTTTAAATGACAGACACTGTTTAAAACACTCGGTCTAGTTGCAGAACATTTTTAAAACAATTATTGTTTAAAAACACTGGACGGGTTTCCTTCCCTCCAGCCAAGGCTTTTACGCGTTACGCGCACGCGCACACGGGGCGGCTCTGATCTGCAACAATTTCATCATGGCGGATAACTATATCGTCAAGACTTCGGAGGAGTTCGGACTCGCTGAACTAATTGACGTATTCAGAGGTGAGAATTTAATCTAATTATTTAGTAATCTGAACGATTTTATACTTAAGACTTATTTGTGCTTGCTTTGACATCTAAGCAATGTCTACAATACAGAATAAATTAAGATAGACTCTGCCAATCCCGTCCGCAGTGCAGTGATCGAAGTTGCACGGAATGTACGCGCCCGCGGAGGCAGCTAGCTAGCGCAGCGAGAGTCAGGCCCGTCCAGAGCTGCGGCCCTGCCGACCCTACCCCGGTAGACATCGCTTAGATGTAGTATAAAAAGTATAAAATCGTTCAGATTACTAAATAATTAGTTTAAATTCTCACCTCTGAATACGTCAATTAGTTCAGCGAGTCCGAACTCCTCCAAAGTCTTGACGGTATAGTCAACAGTTTTTTAAACAACAACATAAAACACCTGACTTTTTTAAACAATAGTTTTAAGCAACAACTTTGAACAACTGACTTTTAAACAATATTTTTGAACAACACTTTTAAACAACGCACGTTTTTAAACAATATTGTTAAAGAAAGCTTAAACAACCGTGCTGTTTAAAATATATTGTTTAAAAAGTTGTTTAGAGTTTTAAACAACTTACTGTTTAAAGATTAAACAATCTTGGTTGCTCAAAATTTTAAATAACGTTGTTTGAGGGACCGGTTTAAACAGCGTTTTTGGCTGTTGTTTAAAAAGTTGTTTAATTTTTTTTTGCTGTGTGGTTTTAGCCATTTTTCATACAAAATTGTGCATTTAATGTTTTGTTAAAATAATGATTCAATAGAGATATCATCAACGACTTTTTAAAAACCTATTCACAGATTTTTTTTCAAGTAGTCTTTAAGCATTTTTATACTTGGATATACTTGGATACTTGGATATTTCAGCCGTTTCTGAACCGATTTTGATCAAATAAAGTTTATTCTGTCATTAAAATTGTATGTTCTTTCAAATTTAACAGTCAGTTTTTCATTATCTCACAAAAAGAAATCGGGGGGCACTTCGGGAAATACCAATACTCAACGGTACCTTTAATAAACAATTTTCCTCAATGTCTCCTTCAGGACTCGAACCCTGGTATGGCCATGTGTTTTGAACTGGGCCAGTAAGCGTTACACTGAGGGGTTTTCAAGAGATCATGACAAATTTTATTAAAGTTAAAATATTGTTATTAATTTACATCCAGGACCCATGAAGGTATATATTTTTGGAAAGGATATGGTACCAGGATTCCATTTGTGCTGTTTTAAAAACAACTCTACAGGGTGTGTAAAAAAAATGGGCTAAAATATGACGAAATTAGACAACAAAAGTACCATTAAAAAATCGCCACTGGAGAAAAATCTTATCCACCTAGTGAAATGTCGTATGCATAATTCAATTAAGCGTGATTGTACCTTTCGTTTGGTATATCATTTGCTATGTTTCATATATGGTAATGTAATTTTGTGCAATCATCTTTTTGTACAATATTTAGGTATGCACAATACAATAGATCATGACAAAATGTACTCCAAGTCAAAGTATCTTTATCCAAACGCGTGAAAACATTATTAGAAATTATATTGGATGAGGAATCTACTAATATGATGTCAATTTGAAAGAACACTATAGGGTGTGTCAACAAATATATGTAAATATATAACGAAAAGCGAGAAAAGGTTAGATGAGAAAATGTTTCTAAGTACTGTATAATGTTTACGTATGTTTGAGTATCCTTAAAATACAACTTCATACTAGTTAATTATTACAGGTACTTTTCCAGAAACGTGATTGTAATTGCATGGTCTTTTTCGTCTTGTAAAAGCAATGCAACATAATTAAAGTGATTGTAAACATTATATTCGTGATTGTAATCACGCGTGTAAAAGCACTCTAGATCTATCTGCACAAAGGCCAAAGTAGTCGTTTGTGTGATTATACTTGCACGTAAATACACTGTACTAAAAAATTCATGCTCCCCTCCTCTTTGCAACATTCTTTCTACAGTTTTAAATTATGCTCCAAATTTATGCTCCTCTTCTCATGGTAGGCTCTAGATTAGGCTTTGAATTTTGTTTATCCAAATGTTTAATTGTCCAATGTTTAACTATTCATGACATCTGGCAATTGTACATAATGATCCCATTCATAAGAAACTACCCTAGTCTTGAGGAAGCCCCCCCCCCCCCCCCCCCCCCCCAATGCTGAAGTAAACAGCCTATTCATTACATCTCCTTTTGTGTGGTAGATTAATCGCTCTTAATTTCAAGAATGTGTCCAGCAATAGTTTCTTCAATTGGGCACTTGACCCAATTAATTGCATGACCAGCACACAAAGGCAAAAGTAGTCTTGTGTCAAGTTGTGTGTGATTATACTTGCGCATGAATACACTGTGCTCAGTACATGGGTCATGCTATTATGCTAACAAATTCATGCTCCCCTCCTCTTTGCATGGTTTCTACACAGTTTTTTATTATGCTCCAAATTTATGCTCCCCTCCTCATGCTCCCCTCCACCTCCACCATGAAAATCTGCTACTTTGCCTCAAAGAATTTAAATTAACTCAACAATGATGAACTGAAATTTCTGTTTCTGATTTTAAATCAATAGTCACTTATATTGGCTTCACTTTGATACCACATATGCCAATTTTGCCTTTGTTTTTAAAAGTTTGGCACTCTGTTTAACTACCATGCATGTTGATCATATGTAACAACACCACCTATTCACTGGCCCAGTTCAAAACACATGGCCGTATCCGGCTTTTAACGCCGACGCGTCGCGACGCCTTCACCACTAGGCCACGTAGACTTCGTGAATGAAGACAGATCCAAATTCAAGTCATTGGCGAGCCAATCTCTTGGACCTTTGTACTCAATTGATTCATGGGGAGGGAGTTACAAACAATGCAAGCCGCCTTTACCTCATCTGGATCACAATGAGTGATATATATACTACTAAATAAGTAGATAAATAAATAAACACATATTTATTTAAATATACTCGCTGCAAATATAATGTTCTAGTGCTTGGCAAAAGCTTTTAATAAAGAGATCTAGTAACTTTGTTGACATGTGCAAAAAGTGATGAATGGTTGATGCCATGTACTGTATATTGTTGTTATCTCATATGTCCACAGGGTATTGTGTGAAACTTTCAAGTCAAATGGACGTTGCATGGCCGAGTAATGAGCAAAAATGCAAAGTGATATTCACTAACTCACTGCACTCACTTTGTACACGGTTTCAAAAATCCAACGGATAATTTATTATCTGAACACTTCAATCGTACATATCTTTGTAACGAAAGGGAAATTTGAAAAACCGAAACATGTCCCATGATTGTATTGGTAATATCAATACAACAAGGTATGAGGGAACCGCTAGAATTCAAATTGGATTTTTAGGATTTGGACAATGTTACTAAGTCCCTTTAACAGGAAATGGATTTGTATCCCTTCCTGCGAAACGCTCTGATTTCAAGGCACTATTCATGCGTTTTCAATTGAATTCCTCTCATTCATGGCCAACTCATTCAAGTCGCATTACATCCTCTACACAATGGTATACAGATACCGACACCAAATCAGAGCGTTTTGAAATGGGTCACTTTTGAGGCTCCCCCACATTCATCTCCCTGCAGCCGCCCTTTACAAAAATCATTATAAATGTCACATTTTCATACAGAAGAGTTGTTGGGCTTTCCGTTGATTTCAATTTAAATCATGAATATTTTATTTGAAATGCTAAAAAATCCTCCCAAAAGCTCGAAAAAAATGCAACGCTCTGATTTTTTGTCAACTCCATATCTTTTTGTCTGATTTCACACTCGACCCATCTCCATATTCCGGTTCGCTGCACACACCCCATTTGCATAATCCTTACGATTAATATGCCATCGTAAGGAAGAGATAATTTCCATTAAAATGGTATCAATTCAACAATTTTGATGAATGGAAAGGGTGGCAGCATTCAATAGAATGTTAACCTTTAGAAAACTGGTCAACACAGTCTTGCACTCGTAAATTGAATGCATTGGGGCCATTTTGCGAGATTTCACTTCCTGCCTCCCCCTATTCTCTGGGCTACTGCAATCGCCCCAATTGCATAATCACTACACATAATGCATCGTTTGAAAGGTATATAATGAGGCTTTATTGTGACACCGATTTCGAGTATTCTTATTAAAAAAATACGAGAGATATGATCGATGAAACTTGAGTTTCCGAACTTTTTTTGAGGGGTTTATATACACATAATTGCAAAGAATAATCATAAATGATTGAAAAGGAAGAATAGTATGCGTAGCTTAATAAGCAATGTTCCAAGGTAGGATCAACGTTGGATGCTGGATAAGAACATATCACTCCTTCATTGTTGGAATCTGGTTAGATACCAATGTTGGTCCAATGTTGGAAACTAGGAACTCGAAAGTCGTTGGACAAACTTGTTGGAGCAACGTTAGAACAACGTTGGACCAACGCTGGAAACTCACAGCTCGAAAGACTTTGGACAATATTGTTGGAATAACGTTGGATCAACGTTGGCATCCGCATGAAAATATCACACATGTAGTGTTGGAATCAGGTGGCATGCCAGCGTTGGATCAACGTTGGATAAATGTTGGACAGGCACATAAAGAGATCACAATTTTATCGTTAGAATCAAGTTGGATGTCAGTATTGGTCCAACGCTGGAAACTCACAGCTCGAAAGACGTTGGAAAAGCTTGTTGGACCAACGTTAGATCAACGTCGGACATCCGCATACAAATATCACAATCTAATCGTTAGAATCAGGTTGGATGCCAACGTTGGTCCAACGCTGGAAACTCACAACTCGAGCGCGGTTGGACAAGCTCGTTGGAATAACATTATATCAACGTTGGACCCCGCATGAAAATATCACAATCTTATTGTTGGAATCCGGTTAGATGCCTAAATTGGTCCAACGCTGGAACTTCACAGCTCGAACGACGTTGGACAAGCTCGTTGGAATAACCCCAGGTAGCAAGCCAACGTTGGACCAACGTCGGAAACTTGCAAACTCGTTGGAACCCGTTGGACGTTGGACAATCTCGTTGGATCAACGTTGGACCAACATCGGTAACTCGCAGTGAAAAAGAAGTTGGACAATCTCGTTGGACCAACGTTGGACCAACATCGGTAACTCGCAGTGAAATGTACGTTGGACAATCTCGTTGGACCAACGTTGGATCAACATCGTTAACTCGCAGTGAAATAGACGTTGGACAATTTCGTTGGACTAACGTTGGATCAACATCGGTAACTCGCAGTGAAAAAGACGTTGGACAATCTCGTTGGACCAACGTTGGACCAACATCGGTAACTCGCAGTGAAAAAGACGTTGGACAATCTTGTTGGACCAACATTGGACCAACATCGGTAACTCGCAGTGAAATGGACGTTGGACAATCTTGTTGGACCAACGTTGGATCAACATCGGTAACTCGCAGTGAAAAAGACGTTGGACAATCTCGTTGGACCAACATCGGTAACTCGCAGTGAAAAAGACGTTGGACAATCTCGTTGGACCAACATTGGACCAACATCGGTAACTCGCAGTGAAATGGACGTTGGACAATCTTGTTGGACCAACGTTGGACCAACATCGGTAACTCGCAGTGAAAAAGACGTCGGACAATCTCGTTGGACCAACGTTGGACCAACATCGGTAACTCGCAGTGAAATGGACGTTGGACAATCTTGTTGGACCAACGTTGGACCAACATCGGTAACTCGCAGTGAAAAAGACGTCGGACAATCTCGTTGGACCAACGTTGGACCAACATCGGTAACTCGCAGTGAAAAAGACGTCGGACAATCTTGTTGGACCAACGTTGGACCAACATCGGTAACTCGCAGTGAAATGGACGTTGGACAATCTCGTTGGACCAACGTTGCACCAACATCGGTAACTTGCAGTGAAATAGTCGTTGGACAATCTCGTTGGACCAACGTTGGACCAACATCAGTAACTCGCAGTGAAAAAGACGTTGGACAATCTCGTTAGCCCAACGTTGGACCAACATCGGTAATTCGCAGTGAAATGGACGTTGTACAATCTTGTTGGACCAACATCGGTAACTCGCAGTGAAGAAGACGTTGGACAATCTCGTTGGACCAACGTTAATTGGACCAACATCGGTAACTCGCAGTGAAATGGACGTTGGACAATCTCGTTGGAGCAACGCTGGACCAACATCGGTAACTCGCAGTGAAAAAGACGTTGGACAATCTTGTTGGACCAACGTTGGATCAACATCGGTACCTCGCAGTGAAAAAGACGTTGGACAATCTCGTTGGACCAACGTTGGATCAACATCGGTAATTCGCAGTGAAAAAGACGTTGGACAATCTTGTTGGACCAACGTTGGATCAACATCGGTACCTCGCAGTGAAAAAGACGTTGGACAATCTCGTTGGACCAACGTTGGATCAACATCGGTAATTCGCAGTGAAAAAGACGTTGGACAATCTCGTTAGACCAACAGTAATGAGCGGACTCAAGTAGAATTACAATCATAAATAGAAGTGCGCCATCCCCGGTGAATTACCATATAGGATCGATATGTATATTATCGGGTGTCAAGAATCCGGTTAGATGCCTAAATTGGTCCAACGCTGGAACTTCACAGCTCGAACGACGTTGGACAAGCTCGTTGGAATAACCCCAGGTAGCAAGCCAACGTTGGACCAACGTCGGAAACTTGCAAACTCGTTGGAACCCGTTGGACGTTGGACAATCTCGTTGGATCAACGTTGGACCAACATCGGTAACTCGCAGTGAAAAAGAAGTTGGACAATCTCGTTGGACCAACGTTGGACCAACATCGGTAACTCGCAGTGAAATGTACGTTGGACAATCTCGTTGGACCAACGTTGGATCAACATCGTTAACTCGCAGTGAAATAGACGTTGGACAATTTCGTTGGACTAACGTTGGATCAACATCGGTAACTCGCAGTGAAAAAGACGTTGGACAATCTCGTTGGACCAACGTTGGACCAACATCGGTAACTCGCAGTGAAAAAGACGTTGGACAATCTTGTTGGACCAACATTGGACCAACGTTGGACCAACATCGGTAACTCGCAGTGAAAAAGACGTCGGACAATCTTGTTGGACCAACGTTGGACCAACATCGGTAACTCGCAGTGAAATGGACGTTGGACAATCTCGTTGGACCAACGTTGCACCAACATCGGTAACTTGCAGTGAAATAGTCGTTGGACAATCTCGTTGGACCAACGTTGGACCAACATCAGTAACTCGCAGTGAAAAAGACGTTGGACAATCTCGTTAGCCCAACGTTGGACCAACATCGGTAATTCGCAGTGAAATGGACGTTGTACAATCTTGTTGGACCAACATCGGTAACTCGCAGTGAAGAAGACGTTGGACAATCTCGTTGGACCAACGTTAATTGGACCAACATCGGTAACTCGCAGTGAAATGGACGTTGGACAATCTCGTTGGAGCAACGCTGGACCAACATCGGTAACTCGCAGTGAAAAAGACGTTGGACAATCTTGTTGGACCAACGTTGGATCAACATCGGTACCTCGCAGTGAAAAAGACGTTGGACAATCTCGTTGGACCAACGTTGGATCAACATCGGTAATTCGCAGTGAAAAAGACGTTGGACAATCTCGTTAGACCAACAGTAATGAGCGGACTCAAGTAGAATTACAATCATAAATAGAAGTGCGCCATCCCCGGTGAATTACCATATAGGATCGATATGTATATTATCGGGTGTCAAGAGACCATGTATGAGTTGGGCCATCGATCTACAAGCAGTTAATAAAGTAAGCTTTCAACTATACTCGTGTGCCTACTTGTATTATATTACAACATGGTGTCTGAAGTGAAAGTGACTGTATGTCTGATTCGATTCGCCATGACCTGTGTTGTAGAAATGCTAATTTGAATCCATTTTGGGAGGCGAGCTTCACGGTTGATGTGTGACCGGATATACCATCCAGAAAACGCTTTATTGAGAACTGTACTGTTCGTTATCAACGGTGCATTATAGCTAGTAGGAAGAAAGAGCTCCAGAAGAGGCAGAAGCGATACTATGATCAGGGTGCCAAGTCGCTGCCGGTGTTGAAGTCTGGAGAACGTGTGTACTACCAAGTGGGAAAAGAATGGAAACCTGGCGTAGTGACAACTCAAGATTCAACGCCCCGCTCGTACCACATCCAGAGTGAGAAAGGTGGGCGGTATCGCCGGAACAGACATCATCTAAAGAAGCGTCGCGCACCTGAAGGTAACATCCATGTTCCAGTAAACGCCCAGGTAGCAAGCCAACGTTGGACCAACGTCGGAAACTTGCAAACTCGTTGGAACTCGTTGGACGTTGGACAATCTCGTTGGATCAACGTTGGACCAACATCGGTAACTCGCAGTGAAAAAGAAGTTGGACAATCTCGTTGGACCAACGTTGGACCAACATCGGTAACTCGCAGTGAAATGTACGTTGGACAATCTCGTTGGACCAACGTTGGATCAACATCGTTAACTCGCAGTGAAATAGACGTTGGACAATTTCGTTGGACTAACGTTGGATCAACATCGGTAACTCGCAGTGAAAAAGACGTTGGACAATCTCGTTGGACCAACGTTGGATCAACATCGGTAACTCGCAGTGAAAAAGACGTTGGACAATCTTGTTGGACCAACGTTGGACCAACATCGGTAACTCGCAGTGAAAAAGACGTCGGACAATCTCGTTGGACCAACGTTGGACCAACATCGGTAACTCGCAGTGAAATGGACGTTGGATAATCTTGTTGGACCAACGTTGGACCAACATCGGTAACTCGCAGTGAAAAAGACGTCGGACAATCTCGTTGGACCAACGTTGGACCAACATCGGTAACTCGCAGTGAAATGGACGTTGGACAATCTCGTTGGACCAACATCGGTAACTCGCAGTGAAAAAGACGTTGGACAATCTCGTTAGCCCAACGTTAGACCAACATCGGTAACTCGCAGTGAAATGGACGTTGTACAATCTTGTTGGACCAACGTTGGACCAACATCGGTAACTCGCAGTGAAATGGACGTTGGACAATCTCGTTGCACCAACATCGGTAACTTGCAGTGAAATAGTCGTTGGACAATCTCGTTGGACCAACGTTGGATCAACATCGGTAACTCGCAGTGAAAAAGACGTTGGACAATCTCGTTGGACCAACGTTGCACCAACATCGGTAACTTGCAGTGAAATAGTCGTTGGACAATCTCGTTGGACCAACGTTGGATCAACATCGGTAACTCGCAGTGAAAAAGACGTTGGACAATCTCGTTGGACCAACGTTGGACCAACATCAGTAACTCGCAGTGAAAAAGACGTTGGACAATCTCGTTAGCCCAACGTTGGACCAACATCGGTAATTCGCAGTGGAATGGACGTTGTACAATCTTGTTGGACCAACGTTGGACCAACATCGGTAACTCGCAGTGAAGAAGACGTTGGACAATCTCGTTGGACCAACGTTGGACCAACATCGGTAACTCGCAGTGAAATGGACGTTGGACAATCTCGTTGGACCAACGGTGGACCAACATCGGTAACTCGCAGTGAAATTGACGTTGGACAATCTCGTTGGAGCAACGCTGGACCAACATCGGTAACTCGCAGTGAAAAAGACGTTGGACAATCTTGTTGGACCAACGTTGGATCAACATCGGTACCTCGCAGTGAAAAAGACGTTGGACAATCTCGTTGGACCAACGTTGGATCAACATCGGTAATTCGCAGTGAAAAAGACGTTGGACGATCTCGTTGGATCAACATCGGTAACTCACAGTGAAAAAGACGTTGGACAATCTCGTTAGACCAACAGTAATGAGTGGACTCAAGTAGAATTACAATCATAAATAGAAGTGCGCCATCCCCGGTGAATTACCATATAGGATCGATATGTATATTATCGGGTGTCAAGAGACCATGTATGAGTTGGGCCATCGATCTACAAGCAGTTAATAAAGTAAGCTTTCAACTATACTCGTGTGCCTACTTGTATTATATTACAACATGGTGTCTGAAGTGAAAGTGACTGTATGTCTGATTCGATTCGCCATGACCTGTGTTGTAGAAATGCTAATTTGAATCCATTTTGGGAGGCGAGCTTCACGGTTGATGTGTGACCGGATATACCATCCAGAAAACGCTTTATTGAGAACTGTACTGTTCGTTATCAACGGTGCATAGCTAGTAGGAAGAAAGAGCTCCAGAAGAGGCAGAAGCGATACTATGACCAGGGTGCCAAGTCGCTGCCGGTGTTGAAGTCTGGAGAACGTGTGTACTACCAAGTGGGAAAAGAATGGAAACCTGGCGTAGTGACAACTCAAGATTCAACGCCGCCCTCGCAAAGCCGCCCTCGCAAGAACGTGACAGGCGCTATATACCCACTTCGACGTCTCAGACCCCCGGATAGATTAGATTTGTGATAGAGATGAATACCATTTAGGGCAGAATAATCCCTTGGTATCATCTAGGCGTTGGGTAGTCCACCCTGGCACTAGCACGTTTAACCATTTTGAATAAGGTAAATGTCGGTCTTACATAGGGGATGACAACCGTACGAAAGGGGCAGAATAATCCCCTGGTTCCATCTTCTGGGTGTCGGGTAGTCTACCCTGACACTCAAGTTTGTAATTTACCAGTATTTATTATTGTTATGCCAGAGTTACACATGGCATTTCGCCTACTTGTATTATATTACAACACCAACGATGGATCAACATCGGTAACTCAAAGTGAAATGGAGGTTGGACAATCTCGTTAGAGCAACGTTGGATCGACATCGGTAACCCACAGTGAAACGTTCGTTAATCCAACGAGAATCCAACATTTCACATCTGTTGTTGTTCACTACATGTAGCTGTTATGTTAGAAAAGGTAATTTTTTTACTCGTAGCACAGGTGGTCAAAACCCCCTTGCATAATAAAAGGATTTAAAATTAGCTGCTGAAAGCAGGATGTATGCCATCGTTGGATCAACGTTGGTTCAACGTTGGATGAACGTTGGTTATTATTCATGAATATTCATGAGTGGTTATCATTGACTGCAAAAAGCATTAATAATCATGTTATTTGATTGTTCAGAATGAATCCAATGTTATTATTTACTCATTATTTGAAATATATGTAAGTTATTTATCTACAAAAACATTCTAAAGGTTTGTTTCCATGATGTATTTGTGTAAATTCTTAAAACTTTATCCAAACATTCAACTTTATCGAAATACCAACCATCAAACAAATATTAACACAGAAGCTAGGTTATATAAAGCTGAGTGGATGATGTAGATGTAGTGAGTGTAGGAATAGGAATAGGAATAGGACTATATGGATAGGAATAGGACTAGGAATAGGGTTAGGGTTAGTCTTAGGTAAAGGGAAAGCTAGGATAGGATGTTCTAGATATCACCAATAGGCGTGTCATATGAATATTAATTTAATTTTTTTAGTACGGTGAGACGTTGGTCCAATGTTGGACCAACGTTGGACCAACGTTGGATCAACGTTGGACCAACGTTGGAGAAATGTTGGTGAATTACGCTGGACCAACGTTGGATGCTTGTTGGAGACATGTTGGATGCTTGTTGGAGACATGTTGGATGCTTGTTGGATGAGTGTTGGAGACATGTTGGATGCTTGTTGGAAATATGGTGGATGCTTGTTGGACACATGTTGCTTTGACGTTGGATCAACGTTTGCGTACGCCCAACCAACGCTGCTCCAACGTTGGCGAATACAAAATACCAACCTTGGATCAACGTTGGAAAAGCGTTGGTCCAACGTTGACAAATGACAACTTTCCAACGATGGACCAATGTTGATCCAACGTTGGTATTTTGTTTTCGCCAACGTTGGAGCAGCGTTGTTTGGGCGTACGCAAGCAACGTTGGTCCAACGTTGCCGGACAACGTTGGACCAACGTTGCCGAAAAAATTGGACAACGTTGGTCCAACGTTGGACCAACGTTGGCTTGCTACCTGGGCGAGGAAACGGAGTTCCCAGAAGCGTGCTGGAGTGAGGTGAAGCCGCCCTCGCAAGAACGTGACAGGCGCTACCCACTTCGACGTCTACTCTCAGACCCCCGGATAGATTAGATTTGTGATAGAGATGAATACCATTTAGGGCAGAATAATCCCTTGGTATCATCTAGGCGTTGGGTAGTCCACCCTGGCACTAGCACGTTAAACCATTTTGCATAAGGTAAATGTCGGTCTTACATAGGGGATGACAACCGTACGAAAGGGGCAGAATAATCCCCTGGTTCCATCTTCTGGGTGTCGGGTAGTCTACCCTGACACTCAAGTTTGTAATTTACCAGTATTTATTATTGTTATGCCAGAGTTACACATGGCATTTCGCCTACTTGTATTATATTACAACACCAACGATGAATCAACATCGGTAACTCAAAGTGAAATGGAGGTTGGACAATCTCGTTAGAGCAACGTTGGATCGACATCGGTAACCCACAGTGAAACGTTCGTTAATCCAACGAGAATCCAACATTTCACATCTGTTGTTCACTACATGTAGCTGTTATGTTAGAAAAGGTAATTTTTTTTACTCGTAGCACAGGTGGTCAAAACCCCCTTGCATAATAAAAGGATTTAAAATTAGCTGCTGAAAGCAGGATGTATGCCATCGTTGGATCAACGTTGGTTCAACGTTGGATGAACGTTGGTTATTATTCATGAATATTCATGAGTGGTTATCATTGACTGCAAAAAGCATTAATAATCATGTTATTTGATTGTTCAGAATGAATCCAATGTTATTATTTACTCATTATTTGAAATATATGTAAGTTATTTATCTACAAAAACATTCTAAAGGTTTGTTTCCATGATGTATTTGTGTAAATTCTTAAAACTTTATCCAAACATTCAACTTTATCGAAATACCAACCATCAAACAAATATTAACACAGAAGCTAGGTTATATAAAGCTGAGTGGATGATGTAGATGTAGTGAGTGTAGGAATAGGAATAGGAATAGGACTATATGGATAGGAATAGGACTAGGAATAGGGTTAGGGTTAGTCTTAGGTAAAGGGAAAGCTAGGATAGGATGTTCTAGATATCACCAATAGGCATGTCATATGAATATTAATTTAATTTTTTTAGTACGGTGAGACGTTGGTCCAATGTTGGACCAACGTTGGACCAACGTTGGATCAGCGTTGGACCAACGTTGGAGAAATGTTGGTGAATTACGCTGGACCAACGTTGGATGCTTGTTGGAGACATGTTGGATGCTTGTTGGAGACATGTTGGATGCTTGTTGGATGAGTGTTGGAGACATGTTGGATGCTTGTTGGAAATATGGTGGATGCTTGTTGGACACATGTTGCTTTGACGTTGGAACAACGTTTGCGTACGCCCAACCAACGCTGCTCCAACGTTGGCGAATACAAAATACCAACCTTGGATCAACGTTGGAAAAGCGTTGGTCCAACGTTGACAAATGACAACTTTCCAACGATGGACCAACGTTGATCCAACGTTGGTATTTTGTTTTCGCCAACGTTGGAGCAGCGTTGTTTGGGCGTACGCAAGCAACGTTGGTCCAACGTTGCCGGACAACGTTGGACCAACGTTGCCGAAAAAATTGGACAACGTTGGTCCAACGTTGGACCAACGTTGGCTTGCTACCTGGGAACGTTTGATCAACGTCGGACATCTGCATGAAAATATCACACATATAGCGTTGGAATCAGGTGGTATGCCAGCGTTGGATCAACGTTGGATAAATGTTCGACAGGGGCATGAAAAGATCATAATGTTATCGTTAGAATCAGGATGCCACATTGGTTCAACGCTGGAAACTCACAGCCCGATAGCGTACGTTGGACAAGCTCGATGGACCAACGTTGGACATCCGCATAAACATATCTCTTTCTGATTGTTGGAATCAGGTTGGATGCCAACGTTGGTCCAATGCTGGAAACTCACAGCTCGAAAGACGTTGGACAAGCTCGTTGGAATAACGATGGATCAGCGTTGGACATCCGCATGACAATATCACAATCTGATTGTTGGGATCAGGTTGGATGCCAACGTTGGTCCAATGTTGGAAACCCGCAACTCGAATCAACGTTGTATTCAACTTGTATGCATTGTAATATCGCAATTTAATTGTTGGAACCAGGTTGGATGCCAACGTTGGCAACGTTGCATATGAAATTCGCAACTAAGTTGGACATATACTTGTTGGACCAACCTTGACGTTGGAAATGTTTGTTAGTCCAACTACGTTAGATCAACATTGGACACCGCGAGCATTGAAAGATTACTAAATGTTGGATTCATGTACTCGTATGCACCCCCCCCCCCCCCCCCCCCCCCCCACCGGCCCCCCTAGCCCTCCGACTCCGAGCTAGGAGAACAAACGCATACGTGACGTATTGTTTAAAGAACCCGGATTGCAAGCATTTGATTTCGCTTCCAGCTGTGAGTGTGATGACCATTTTGAAGTCTTACGATCAGGATTAACTAGCGATAAGATAACAAAGATAAGGGATGAAGAAATCATCACAAGACCAAGTCAAGGCAAAGCATAACACGACCAAGATACCGCGCATCTACCGGTGGGATATACCATATCTAGATTTTATTTAGTAAGTACAGTCCCATTCATTTATTATCGTGTGACTGTATGTTATTAATACAGAATTAATGTTGTATTCATACATGTATGTTATATTGAAACTTGGTGCACACACATTTTCATGTTTGTCAAGGTGCACTTCAGGGTCAACAACAATACAGTACTCTACGAAACAAGCATAAACATATTCTTCCTATCCTGACTGAGGATTCAACGTTTTAAATTTCAAATTTCTACTCTAACCACCCTCGCAAGAAATAAAAATTTACTATTCACATCTCAAAATTACTTTGATCGTGATGGTAATTATTTGTTATAAATAACTTAATACTCTCACAATAAATGTCAGAAATCTGTTTTTAAAAAATGGGAAATATACCCTCAGAAATTGTCGCAAATTACATTGTTGTTATTTGTAACCAAAGTCAAGGCTATCGCTCAGCGATCGCAATACGCGTATGTGTAAAACTACCAAGTTAGAATTTATCAACATCACTGTCTTCCCAGAGGCCAGAGAAAAGCCGTCTTTGAGACAGCTTTGTCAACATGTGTGTGTTCTATTGTGTTCTATTTACAATTACAGTGTATGATTGATATACTATTGCATGTTATGATAAACAAATGGTGTAGATACATGTGAAGACTGGAGACAAACATGGGTCTACATATGATTATTAATAAAGAATTTTCTCTTTTTTGTCAGGATCGAGAGACACAGCCAACCACTGGATAATTGACATGAGCATCATATAGCTACTACGCAAGGCCAGGTGGCTGCCCTAGGAGGGAGACCCCCAGTTACAATCCAGGGGACCAGGACAAAGGACTGCTACCAAGACTCACAGTAGCATGAAGAGTTCATCAGGGAGTAAGCACTGCTGCGTTAGCGAGCTCCAGCCCCATGTTTATCAAGATATACGGATTTCCATAGTACACATGTATAGATGTATCTCGATAGTCCTAGCTGAATAGTCAACTAATGACTAATGGAGCCCACACACACCGACAGATACCTACACTACAGATCATTCCACCATCCAGCAGTTATTCAGTCAGTACCCAACACCCTCATCCGCCGAGCCCACCAACTCGCCAACCATCTACAACAGGAAATCAAGCACGTCACCACCGCCCTCACTGATATCAACAAATACCCAAGAAACAAGATCAAGACCAGCATTCCAACCAGCAGGCCCGTCGCCGACACCACAACTGAAGAAGACCAACCAATAGCTACACCACCGACACAAACAGTTGTTCTACCATATATCGGACCAGCCTCACACAAGATCCAACGCATTCTTCAGACAGCAGACATCAAAGTTCGTCATAGCTCATCCAACAAGCTCCACTCGGCACTCCACACTCACAAGGACAGGCATCCACTTCACAAGAAAGCAGGAGTCTACAGAATACCATGCGAATGCAGTCAAGTCTACATTGGGGAAACGGGCAGAAATCTGGAAACACGACTAAAGGAACACAAGACCAGCTACAGACTCAGCGATTGGGACAAGTCAGCCATCGTCAAGCACGCACAACAGCACGAACACGTCATTCAATGGGACGACAGCAAGCTCATCACCACCATCAAACATTGGAACACACGCCGCATCCGAGAAGCCATCGAAATTCACCGCCACAACACAGTACCTCAAGATACAGGATTATACATCAGCGACATCTGGAAACCACTCATCAACAAGGACACAAATAGACCGCCGACACAGCCTACACAGCCAGCCACACATCACCCACCGCCACCCACAGAGGAAACCGAGCAGCCTAGCGCCACCCAAATCCGCAACCAGCACACCGAAATGCAACAACCAGTCAGTCAGCCAACCGTACACCACCCGCCGCTACCCGCAGAAGAGCCTGGCGTCACCCGCGTCCGCGACCAGCGAGCCGAGAGGTTACAGCGCCGCCAGCGTCAACAGCCAGCCAGCCAGCCAGTCGAACATCAACCGCCGCCACCCGCAGAGCAGCCTTGCGTCACCCACGTCCGCGACCAGCGAGCCGAGAGATTACAGCGCCGCCAGCGTCAACAGCCAGCCAGCCAGCCAGCCGAGCATCAAACGCCGCCACCCGCAGAGCAGCCTTGCGTCACCCACGTCCGCACCCAGCGAGCCGAGAGACTACAGCGCCGCCAGCGTCGGCAGCACACACAACGCGTCGCCGATAGCGCTCCTAATCGATAGTACGTCACCCGCGTCCGCAACCCGTAGCCTTATAGCCGCGCACGCCAACAGATCCCCACTCCTGACGACGGATAGTCAACCTATTCGAAACGTCGAGTCCCTCCTACCATCCACCCTCTCCTCGCAATACCAACAGTCCTTTCTAGGACTATCAACAGTCCTTTCTAGGACTACCAACTGTCCTTTTTAGGACTCTCCTAGAAAGAATACCAACAGTCCTTTTCAGGACTATCCCAACAGTCCTTTCTAGGACTAACAACAGTCCTTTCTAGGACTACCAATTGTCCTTTTTAGGACTCTCCTAGAAAGAATACCAACAGTCTTTTTCAGGACTATCCCAACAGTCCTTTATAGGACTACCAACAGTCCTTTCTAGGACTATCAACAGTCCTTTCTAGGACTACCAACAGTTCTTTTTAGAACTCTCCTAGAAAGAATACCAACAGTTCTTTTCAGAACTACACCAACAGTCCTTTCTAGGACTACCATAGTCCTTTTCAGGGCTTACCAATCCACCCATCTCACATGGTGTACCCGTAAACCACTCGTATTAATGGAGCCTTATGAGAAAACTGCTTGGACCACAGCCAGCTCTAGCTGCAGGGCGTATCAAAAAAAGCGTTACACTTTTGAAAAATCTTTCAAAATTACATTTCAAAATATTTTGAAGATTTTGTTCATGTCGATAGATGCCCAATGGTCTCATATCTCAAGTGGCACTAACAAAGCAAATTTTCATTCACGCTTGGGCGAACACTGACTGTTTTTGTCCAGAGTGTGAAAAATGACTTGCGCCAAATTGAAAGAAGAGGGAAAATTAAACCAGTAGTCCGAATAAGTACTCTCATTCAAATAAATTGCTCTTTAACCAGTGGGTACCAGTGGCGTACCCAGGATTTTTCAAGGGGGGGGGGGGGGTTCAGAAAAAAATTCTGTCAGCGGGAGGGGGGGTCGAGTCGTAGAAAATTTTCAAAGCCGAGACGAAGTACCTGCAAAATTTTCAAGACCAAGACCAGGTCTGGTACACAATTTTCAAGGCCGATACCAAGACCCAGTGGTTAAGAATCTGGTAAGCGGGAGAGGGGGGTGGGGGCGGGGGGGAGGGGATAGTCGTAGACAATTTTCAAGGCCGAGACTGCGAATTTTCGACATTTTCAAGACCGTGGCCAGGTCCGTTCCACAATTTTCGAGACCAAGACCAACACCCAGTGGTTGAGAATCCGCTAAGCAGGGGGGATGGGGGGTGGGGGATGGGGGGGGGGGGGGGGGGGGACAGCTGGTAGTAGTAGAAAATGTTCGCAGGCGAGACCGCGAATTTTTGGTTGAGAATCCTGTAAGCGAGGGCGGGGGGGGGGGGGTGGTGGTCGTGGACAATTTGACATTTTCGAGGCCGGTACTACAGTTTTTCACACTTTTCAAGGTCAAGACAGACCATCAAAAATGACGGTCGAGACCATTGACATTTGGTCTCGAGAACAGTTAAAATTTGAAATGGGGGGGGGGGGGGTTAAACCCCC
This sequence comes from Echinarachnius parma, assembly GCA_037951105.1. Classification (NCBI taxonomy): domain Eukaryota; kingdom Metazoa; phylum Echinodermata; class Echinoidea; order Clypeasteroida; family Echinarachniidae; genus Echinarachnius; species Echinarachnius parma. The sequence continues at coordinate 65,917 of JBAMJV010004831.1, read as the reverse complement.
CCCCCCCTCCTCCCCCCCCCCAAAAAAAAAATTTGTTTGGTCTAAGGGGGGGTGGGGTGACCCCTCCTCCCTGGGTACGCCTATGATCATAACATAATCCTAAATTTATGCAAAGGACAATTTGTTTTAATGGTAGTACTTATACGGACTGGTGGTTTGATTTTCCCTCTTCTTTCAATTTGGCGCAAGTAATTTTTCACACTCTGGACAAAAACAGTCAGTGTTCGTCCAAGCGTGAACGAAAATTTGTTTTGTTAGTGGCACTTGATAGATGAGACGATTGGGCATCTACCGACATGACAAAATCTTCAAAATATTTTGAAATGTAATTTTGACAGATTTTTCAAAACTGTAACGCTTTTTTGTATACGCCCTGTATTGCTTCTCACAAACTACTACAACTGATCGACTCCTGATCTGGCAGGGTGCCGACAGCAGTGAGGCATACAATTCTTGCATCCACATCTAAGCTTAGCTGACATGTAATGGGAGTCCGTGTCGAAGAATCAGCTGATGAGGATGGTTGTGGCGGTGAGCCATGCAATGATTCCCCATGAGAGAAAAAAAAACACTCATACCTCATCAAACTTCTACTGTACCCAGGTATGCAAGTTTTATTGCTCCACACAAATAGTAACTGATAAACTCCAGCTCTGGCAGAGTGCAAGCAGCAGTGCGGCAGATAATCCTCGCGTCCACATCTAGGCCGACCTCAAGGGTGATGTGTAGACCAAGTAGTTCCAAGCTTACCAGCATTAGACTACAAGAACACTTTTCAGTATTCAGTAATGGTCCACTACTTTTGTTGATCATCTTTTTACAAATATATATTTGCATTAAACCACAATGTAGTGGTGTTGCAAGTAAAATTTGAGCAATGAAGGTGAACACTGATGCTAACCATTTGGTACTTAAGTCTGGACCTCACGGCAAACTTCAGATTGCAGCAGATGTCTGTTTCACATTGTGCATATGATATATTGTGTATCTAACCAGCACTTGCCCATAGTTTAAAATTCAATTAGATTAAATTGAATCTTTATTTTTAGTTTTAATTGATACTCATCGAGAAAATGATCTAGATTGAAGTTATGCACGTCTTTGATTGGAGGTAAATGTGTAACACAAACAACATTAAATCTAATTGACATGGGAGTGAAATATGCAGAATCACATCAGGGCCCCGTTGCAAGAAGAGTTACGATTGATCGTAAATCCCACAATCGATCGTAAATGGCCTTATAACTTACGATCAATCCAAGATTTACGATCAATCCTGTTGCAGAAAGAAGTTACGATTGATATTAATCGTAACTATTGGTCGTAAGTTTTAAAATTGATCGTAACTTTACGATATATAAAAAGGTGGCGTAACTTACGATCAATCCTAGAAGGGGATGTACATGGACAAACATACCAACATACACAATCATTCAAGCGCATAATTACAGATAAAACTCATCCTTATTAACTCATACAGTGTTACACATTGATTCATACATATACATGCAGACAATACAGACATATACACATAATACATACATAAACACACACATACATGCATATATCCACACACACAAACACACAAACACACACACACACACACACACACACACACACATCCAGTCAAACCTTTCTCAGCAGCCTCTTGTCTATACCAGCAAACCAGTCAACAAACCTGGACAGTAACATTATAAACTAATAGTTATAACTCCACCATGCTCGAAAGGTAACAAAATTACAAACGACTAAGTAAAAAGCTCGTTATCATTGTTTTCAAAGGGCCATTAAAACACACGAGGGCGCTTTCTAAAAAGGCATTGGTTTCAACCATTTTTCATACAAAATAATGCATGAAATGTTTTATTGAAATAATGATTAAATAGAGAGATCATCAATCACTATTTAAAAAAACGCTTTTGAAATTTTTTGAAAAAGTGCAAGCATTTTTTGAATTTTTTGAAAAAATCAGCATAGGGTCTGATATATTTATTGATATTTCAGCCGTTTTGGGGTCGATTTTGACCAAATAAAGTTTATTCTGGCATTAAAATTGCATGTTCTCTCAAATTCGACACTCAGTTTTTCATTACCTCACAAAAAAATGGTGATGTGCAGCGCCCTCTCTACCAAAACTAAACTACCCCTTTAATATGTTTTTAAAATATTTCACACATCGATTAGTGGACATATCGGATCATGAAGATAAGCATTTCGTCAAGCCTGTGTTAGTTTTTGCATAAGTCAACAAAGTAACTATATCCATTTAAGTATCACTAGGTTACGTTTTAATTAAACATTGAGTAATAAACCCGATGGGAAATTCCCTACCTATATCCCGACTTCTATACCCACGCTACTGTCAACTAATGGGAACATTGATTGTTATGATTAGTGGGTTGTCAAGACTTGTCAATTTAAGAGATTAATTACATTATAAAACTATTTTATATTGTTTACTTTCATTTAAAGTCGAGCCCTCGTGTTTTGTACCAGGAAATATTAATAATAATAAATAAGTAGATGAATAAATAAATATATATTCATTTAAATATACTAGCTGCAGATATGTTGTTTTAGTGCTTGGCAAAAGCTTTTACAGGAAATGGATTTGTTATCCCTTCCTGCGATTAAAGGGGTAGTTTAGTTTTGGTAGAGAGGGCGCTGCACATCACAATTTTTTTGTGAGGTAATGAAAAACTGAGTGTCGAATTTGAGAGAACATGCAATTTGAATGGCAGAATAAACTTTATTTTGTCAAAATCGACCCAGAAACGGCTGAAATATTAATAAATATATCTGATCTTATAATTATTTGGGGCCCAAATAATTTTTTCAAAAAATTTAAAAAATGCTTGCACTTTTTCAAAAATGTTCAAAAGCGTTTTTTAAATAGTTGTTAATGATCTCTCTATTTAATAATTATTTCCATAAAACATCACATGCATAATTTTGTATGAAAAATGGTTGAAACCAATGCCTTTTTAGAAAGCGCCCTCTTGTGTTTTAATGGCTCTGTTTTAATGATAACGGGCTTTTTACTTAGTTGTTTGTAATTTTGTTTACCTTTCGAGTATGGTGGAGTTATAACTATTAGATAATAATGTTACTGTCCAGGTTTGGTTACTAAAGTTCAGCCTTACCAAAACTGTACTACCCCTTTAATATTTATAGCGTGTTTATTGACCACTGAATACACATAATTATAATATAGTTAGAATAAATTGTGTTGGAGACACATATTTATACGGTTAGTTGTAGAAGGTGTTATAACAAATGGAATCACTTTTATCAATCATATGATTAGTTTGGGTGTTGGTTACCTTTAAAGGTGAATTACAGTAGTGGGAAACGCACCACAAAAACAAATGAAATGTAGGCCTACTCTTTTATTATCAACCATGTGAAAGAATATGATTGTACTAATATGGGATTATACAAATTTGGCCAGGAAACCGCGTACTATATATTATACTATATATTTGCAAAATTATAAAACTAATTTACTGTAAATCGTACCGCCAACGCGAAATCGCGCATACGCTACGTGCAAATGACCTCGTGCTGTACACGTGGTCTCCGCTTTGCGGGCTTGTCCCCGACTTGTCGAAATCTCCAGCCCAGCGCTAGCGGCGCGGACAGGTGCGAACGGGCGGTGGATTTATACATTTCACGGGCGGCCATTGGATTTCTTCCGATATTTCTGTATAACGATGTTTAGGTTCGGATTTTACCACACAATCCCTTTTTAAAAACTTATTCAACACTATTGATCAATTAGTTTGGCCAATATAGATGTTTTCGGCTACTTTCCCAAACTGGTATTGGGCTTTAACCATTATATGATATTATTTGTTTATGTTTATTTCAATTTTAATGAGATTATGAGGGCGGCAAAGTGAAGGATATTTATTATGTATTACAGTCGAGCCCGTCGAGTTGGTAATAGGGCTAATAGGGATCTGTTATCCCTCCCTGTAAATACATACGTATTTATACACATGTCTTGTCAGCGGTCAAAATAATAATACTACTTCTTACAAAAAAAAATAATAATCAAACACAAATTTTTATCTGCTATTCAACAAGGATCGTCCGACTCCTTGAGAGAGTGGAATTTCACTCTTTTCGTAATGAAATAGTAACCACTTTCTTTTTTGCTTGAAAAGAGTTCTCCCTTGTTTCACTCGTTGAGAGTGTTCAGAAATGTTGAACACTACTCTTTTCAATTTACAAAGGATTGTCCCTCGTTAAACTCCATGAGAGAGAACGGGAGAGAGAGAGAGGGGGGAGGGAGGGGGGGAGAGGAAATTCACTCTTTTCGAGTGAAAAGATGATTTTTTTTTCTGTCGAAAATGGATTATCCCTCGTTGAACTCTATTAATTTTACTCTGTTGTAATTGTTTTCGCTCTTTTACATTGTACACCAATAAATATTCCAAGAAAAGTTATCCTTCTTCTAAACCACATTCCCTTGGCGTAGACTATGATAATGCGTTAGTTCGGTGTTTTGTCAGCACAGCAGTAAATACAATATAAACACAAAACAAAAGCAACAAGCAACAAACTGTAAAACTGTGCGATTAAACAAATATTTTTAAATATGGTAATTGCGTAACTTCTGTAGAAATTTGATATTTGTATTATTCATGCCTGACTGAGAACAGAAAATTGACAAAATTACCAAATTAAAAAAATCACAATAATGTATTTACATGCCTGTGTTTGGTTGTAAGACACCGCATGGTGTTGAATGCATCAATTATGATAAGTGAAACAATGCAGTTTGAAATTCCAGTCATTGTGATGTATGTAATGATAAATGTGATTGACAACTGGAACTGACAGCATTCCATCAGAACTGATAAAAATACTTGAAAAGGGGGCTAAATACAAAATCTGTACTCTGTATGAAAATGTAAGATGAAGGAAAGTGCCCATCCATAAGCAGAAAATTATTCTAATTCATATTGAGAAGATTGTCAATACCAATCAATATGGAGAACATAGGTCAATAAGCTTAATAGTCAACTAGCACATTTATCCAAAATTATTCTGTAGTATTGCACTGCAGGCCAAAAACAAAAGCAGAAGAATATCTTGGAGAAGATCAGTTTGGTTTTCGAAGAGGGAAAGGTACCAGACAAGCCATTGCAATGATGAGCGTCCTCAGCGAACAGAGTATTGAACACAAACAAGACATAAACATGTATGTTTGCTTTGTTGATTTTGAGAAAGCTTTTGACAGCGTGATGTGTGAGAGGTTTATGGAGATCTAACCCTTGAGTCTACTCAAGGAAATCGGAGTAGACTGGAAGGATCATTACAGAACTGAACATGAACAAAACAGTTGCCATCAGAGTCGAATCCAGGCATAGTTGGACGAGGCGTGAGACAAGGATGTCCACTCTCACCGCTATTATTAGTCAATATCTATATTGAAAACAATTCTCAAGGAGTCACCAGATACAGTATAAGGCTGCATTACGGTTGGTGCTTGCTCTCTTTAAGCTGTGTGATATGCAGATCATAATCAGGTAATGATAACCAGTTATGACTGAATAAGGACCACAACAAATGGTAACAAACATAATACCAGCGATATGTAATGAAGATTAACATTAACAAAATAAGGTGATGAAGAAGAGACAACAACCAACCAATCTGAGAATCAATAACAATGGACAAATAATAGAAAAGGTTACACGATTTCACATTGAAAGGTCCTCGAAAGAGATCAGAACTAGAATTGGAATGTCATAGAATGCTTTAATGAAGAGGAAGGAACTTTTCACTCGTAGTATTAATCTCAATTTGATGTAGAGATTAGTGAAAACCCTGGTATATAGCATCCTTCTGTATGCATCTGAAGTATGGACCATTATGACAAGCTTTCAAGGTGTGGTGCGGGAGACGCATTCTGGAGATCAAATGGACAGATATAGGATTAGCAATGAAGCGATGTTGGAGATAGTTAGAGAAGAGCGAAAACTGATCGGAATCATACAGAAAGAGCAAATGGGTGGACACAGCATTATATATGGGTTATTCGATTTATGTGGGTACCAACGGGCAAATCCAGTCATCTTTGCTTTCATGGGACATTGTCTTATATTTCCATACTACTTGAATTGGTTACTATTATTATTCTCTTGTAGAAATAATAATTTTTCTTGTTGAAATAAGGTCTATTCTGAATTAAGTAGAATGAAGAGAAATTTGTATTCTAATATTTTGTTTAATGCACAGAAAATTATTAATAAATTATTGAACAAAAATAAGGAAAATGTACAACCCGATAGGCAATATTTATGTGATCAGCAAGCCATCGCTGATACTTTTAATAAATTCTGTTGTAATATAGGTTCTGAATGTACAAAATAATGTAAATTTATTCCCCAAAATGATTATTTAAATTCTATGTTTTTAAAACCTGTAAAAGAATGTGATATTTTTAAAATTGTGAATAATTTAAGGGCGGACAAAAGCCCTAGGTATGATAGAATTAGGATAGACATTATAAAAAAAATGTATTGTTTTTATTGTATCGTACTTTATTTAATGAACCAATTGAAACCATATTTCCAAACTGCTTGAAGATTTCAAAGGTTGTGCCCATCAACAAAGGGGGTAAGAAAGATATATTGAATAATTATAGACCAATGTATTTATTGAGTACATTTGCAAAAATATATGAAAAACTTATTTATAATCAATTAATGGAATATTTAATTTTAAAAAACATGTTATACTCCAAACAATTTGGATTCAGGCAAGGCTATTCTACATATATGGCTTTAATGGATTTTGTTAATACTATGGCCCAAGCATTTGAAAATAAACACATATCAATTGGTTTGTTCTTAGACTTGTCCAAGGCATTCGATTGCATTAATCACAATATTTTAATACAGAAAATGGAAAAGTATGGCATTAGAGAAACCGCCTTGGATTGGTTTAAGAGTTATTTGTTTAATAGAGTGCAATATGTATCTTTTAAAAGCATTTCATCCGACTTCCCTATGTTGATATTGGAGTACCGCAAGGATCATTTTGGGGACCTTTGCTTTTTCTTTTATATGTAAATGACCTTCAATTTGTTAGTAAATTACTCCATATTATTAATTTTGCTGATGACACAAATTTACTTGTCGGGTAATAATGTTAATAATTTTTGTTATAATTTGAATGAAGAACTCCGCTCTGTGAATGATTGGTTCCTTGCAAATAAGCTAAAGCTAAATGTTGATAAGACGTGTTGCATGCTTTTTAAACCCTAAAATAAAATTATGTAGAAAATGATGTTAATATTTGTTATAAATAATACATGTAGTAAAATTCCTGTAGTACATTCAACTAAATATCTAGGTGTAATTATAGACGATAAATTGATATGGAAGAATCATATCGATGGTATATGCTCTAAAATAAGTAAAGCAATAGGTGTTATAAATAGGCTAACAAATATTTTGCCTCTAAATATTCTTGTTCAACAGCTTTATTATACAATGATTTTCCCACATCTCACATATTGTAATATTATCTGGGGAAGTTGTGCAATTAGTTATTTAAATAGAATGTTAAATCTTCAAAAGCGTGCAATAAGGATAATTACTAATTCCTCTCCATATTCACATACCTCTCCGTTATTTAAGAAATTCAAACTTTTAAAAATATGTGATATTTATAAAAGTCCAAATGCTCGATTTATGTATGCATTTAGAAACAATATGTTGCCTTCATTTTGTATTTGTATTATTATTATTATTATTATTATTACTTATACCGCGCTTTTCCCATAAGGCCCAAAGCGCTTACAATCAAATTCAACAACAATTATAAATACACGAATATACAATGAAAATAATACAATCACAGACTACTAAAAAGATGTGTTTTAAAAGCCTTTCTGAAGGCACTGACTGATGAAGACTGTCTAATAGCAAGTGGTAAATCATTCCAGTATTTTGATGCAGATACAGTAAATGTCCTATCACCTGCCAAGGTGCGAGTAACAGAAAATGTGAGGCGGAGAGGATCACTGGATGACCTCAACCTCCTGGTAGGTGTGTATAAATTCAAACAAGTATCTAGATATATTTTTCACAAAATAAAAGTATTAAGATATACCAAACTTGACAGTCTGAAAATTATTATGTTCCTAATTTCAAATATGAATTCTCAAGAAGTACAATTAAATATTCTGGACTCAATTTGTGGAACAGTCTCCCTGAATTCATTAAAACCTGTTTTTCCTTATCTACGTTTTTACACAAATATAAAGACTTTTTGATTAATAACACGTAAACTCTGCCTTTTGATGATATGTGATACAATTTACACCTTTGTTTTGTTTTGATGTTCGTTTTGGGGGGATGTGCTTTTTTTGCTAACTCATGTACACTTATTTTAAGTACCTTATTTGTTGGGGAGGGGCCTTTGATAGGTCAATGGCCTCTGTTTCTCCCTCCACACTTGAATATTATTCTATCGTACATTTTGCTTGTATTTATAATGTGCTAATTTTGTTATGTTTGTATGTTTTTATTCAAATTTTTGGAAATAAACGAAATGAAATGAAACATTCTCTGCTGACATTAACAAAAATATAAATGTCCTGACCTTGCATGGTCCATATTTTGAGCAAAAATAATATGTATCACTTTTTAAGCAAAATTTTTTACATTGAAAAACAGTGTTTGATTATGGGTGTTTTTTCTTTCTCTTGCAAGATTCTCTTGGTTATTTCTAAATTAAATTGTTAATAAAAGATAGATATTCCATATTAAACTAACATTTCACCTAGCATGCTTAGTGTCCTATGGGAATGATACATCATTGAGCTGGAAGCACTAGGAGAACCAAACCGTGATTGCAGATCAACAAAGCGATCATAATCCAAAGCTATATATAGAAATATGATGAACTGAACTGGGTACACTGATTGGGTACAGTTGACCAGTCGAAAGATAAAGCTTATTAATTGTGCCTGGTGATACTGGTGATACTTTTAAGGAATCAGCTGTAATACTTGCCCATTTCAGCCACAGCTCATGAGTCGGACAAGATAGCTAGCAAGGAATTGCCTCATGAAGTCAACGGTTTCTATTTGCTGTTTTCTGGATGTGGCCCCAAGGTAGAAACATGTGAGAGGACGCGTCGACTTGTCTACTCTATGGGTGGCGATCTCTGTCGGCAAAGTCAAATGGAAAATGGAGCCTCTTAACTTGTGAAGATGCTTCTATTTACTGGGGAATATAGTACTTCCATGCAACGCCGTGTATTATGCAAGGAGTAAGGAAAGTTGATTCGATTCCTCATCTAGTGCCTTCACTATGACTGCCTCTAGCTCTAACGGAGCTCTAACCTCAAAGTCGTAGGTCTCGCAGTGACAGACAGTTTAAAATGGTCCATAACTGCCTACTTCATTATAGACGACAGACAGTTGTGCACATGATCAAGCGTTTTGTCAGCTTTCCTGGTTCTCTCACTCCCCGACATAGATCCTCCCTAATTCAATTTAATTCAATTCAATTTTATTCTTGCTTCCAACAAAACATTACAAATGAATTATAACAATTTACACAAAATAGAGATATACATATTGGAAACTAATAGAGTAGGCAAGTCGACTCATCCTCTCCACATAGGGGCCACATCCAGACAACCCCCTTGACAAACTCAAGGCAATTCGCTGGCTCTCTTATCCAACACATCAGCTGTGGGTGACCAGGGCAAATCAGCCGATTCCTTAAAAGCCTTTAGTATCACTTACATGTAGCTGGGGCTATTACAAAGCTGATCGCCCGTACCCCATCGATATGCACGTGTATGACATCATTATGATATTTCTATAAATGTAGGCTTATTAGAGTATTAAATAATAACCTAGTTCATTGACAGGCACCTTCATGAAAGAGAAGATCTCAAAAGCATATCCATCAAAGTACAAACCCATTTCACTACTGAGCACCATGAACAAAACCATGGAAGCAGCAGTCAACATTCAGATACATAGCTGCATGCTCCAGAACAACCTGATCTCTAGCAGGCAGTTTGTATTCAGACCAGGCCACAGCACAGTAGACCTTCTCCCCATGCACAAAGCTTGAACAACATATTTCATAAAGGAGGTGAGGTGTGTGTCATAGGTTAGACATCAAGGGAGCATTCGACAAGGTGTGGCACAATGGTCTTCCAGCACACTGAGGTCCAAGGGTGTGTGTAGTAGGCTGCTGACATGGGTACATAAATGTAGCTATTTGACAAGGATCACATTCTGAGTCGTTCTATCAGGCTACATCTTTTTAGTCTCAGTCATCAATGCTTCTATTCCCCATGGATCAACAATTTGGCCCCTCCTTTTTTCAATCTACATCATCGATCTTGCAGACATTCACTGAAAATGATCTCTTCCTGTTTGCAGATGACTCCCATTATGTGCTCTCATATAGTCACCAAGAGACGCAACTGAAGTAAATGCCCACCTCAACATAGAATTTTGATAGATTAAATCATGGGCTAACAAATGAAAAGTTACTTTTGAACCAACTAGATGCAATACAATGACATTATCAACCTTACCCAACGTAGAGAAGATGGTTTCCAGAAAGGTGTCATAACGGAGCTATGATTCTAGACCTCTCAGCGGCTTTTGATTTGTCAACCACCGAAGGCTCCTACGACTACAAACTACTAGATGTGACTAACAGCATGATTTTCCAAGGGCCCATTTCCCTGATGACTGTAAGCAGAACTCAAGGGATTGACTGGATAATAAAGGAAACAATAAGAATATCTCATGTGGCGAATAAGGCAATTCCACGGTAACGGAAGGACATTCAGACGCAATTTTTAAAGATAAATCAAATAATTATAGGATCCTGCTTATGATTCATCATTGTAAATTACATTTCTGAGACTCTTTGTGGGACACCTTTGATTTTCAATTTTTTTTATTTTCCTTTTTGTTACATTACGTTAATTAGATCTGGACACATAATGAGGCCGGTAACGGAAGGACGCCAAAATGGACATGGATGTTCAAGTTCTTTAGTTATGATCCAATCTCTGTGAAGTTCAGAGGACTATCATGTTATATTGGCTCATTGTCCATTCCCTAATGTTCAAAGAGTATTACAACACTTACTTGAACAAAATATGTATATTGGTTCATTAAAGGTACCTTGTTGACATGTGCAAAAAGTGATGAGTGGTTGATACAATGTATCCATGATACATTTCGTATCAAATATACTCCGCACAAAAAGAAACTGGACACTTATTTAAGACAACATATCTCATATTTTTTAACGATAAAATGTATATGTTATTGTATATCAAATTCAAGATAAAATAACCCTCTTTGATATTAGCATAGAATCCAGGAGCAATCATTCATGCATGACTTGTCACGGTCAGTTAACCACCGCAAGGTCTGTTTTCAAAAATAGCAAAAATGAAACATCCATTCAACCATTTAAATGTTGACAAGCATGATATAAACGCTATATTCATGACATAGCATAATTATTTCATTACAAATGTGATCTTTTTTAGTTTCATCTCAATAGAAAAAGTGTAAATGAAGACAAATTGTGAACGTTGTAGGTTTTATTTTCATCCAAATGTAACACAAGGGGGGGATTCCATGGCTAAGGTTTATTCGTCGAAACTACAGTTTGTGCCCTTATTTCAGCATGAAACTTGATATAAATTTTTCTCAAGAATTCTACCGTAGTCCAAAGAACTTCAAAATCTGATGTCACCCTTGGTCAACCATTTGGGCAGTCTCTAACATGTCACTTATCTAGGTAACTATAGTTGAAATTGCAAGGGACACATGAAACAGACAAGTTTTATGCCTCACAAACAGACCAATATGTTGATGTTCTCATAACATGGCCCTGTTTTATTGGAAAATGTGTATTTTTGGTGTTTGTTTATGACAATAAGGTTGAATGGTGTCATAAAAGACTTGCCCCGCACATCTTGTTTCAAGCAAGACGCTTACTCATTGCAGTCGAATGGTGCGGCCATCCATTGTTTTTGCTATTTTTGAAAACAGACCTTGCTATTGTTAACTGATCATGGCAGTTAATGCATAAACGATTACACCTTTAATTTATATTCTGCCTGTAGAGGACTAAACTTCCTTTAATTTGATATATAATAATGTACACTCTGTCGCACATGAATATTAAATATTTCAACTTAAACAAGTGTCCAGTTTCTTTTTGTGCGGAGTATACAATGGAGACGAGCCCGTTAGTAAAATAGTAATAAACGGTGGCAACGATGTTTACATAAATTACAGCTGGTAGTACTGGTGGTAACCCCCTAGTGTCACTGACTCTAGCCCGGCCATCTGGGCGATCGATTACAGGAATCAGCTTGAGGGCTGATAATTATTCTGGAGCACACATTATATTAGTTATATAATCGGACGGTGAGGGTTAGGTAGATATTGACGCATGCGCAGCATGAAAATGACGTCATCCCGACTCGTCGACTAGTGAACATGACAAATCGAAAGCACTCTATTAAGTTGTTTTTCATATTTGAAGTTGAACCCTAATTTCTTTGTTTGTAGTTCAACGTGTGCATTGATATATGTTAATCATATTAATGACTTCGTGCAATATCTGAAGCACAACATTAGATTTGTCAGTATTTGAATATCGTAATGTTTGATACAGGATAACGTTGTTTTGCTCTGTTTTGTTTCGTTTTATTTTGTTAAGTTTGTTATTTCCTCAAACTTCTCCAGTTCCTTATATTGTGATAATTAATACAGAGCTTATCAAGTTTCCTTTATAAGATTATTTAATGATTGTAAGTCCATGGTTCAAGTGTACTTTAAATTTACACAATTCCATCGATGAAATGCATGCACATATATTTCATCAACAAAGTCCTTGAGAGATTGTATCAGATTTTAAGCATGTGTGTTTATGTATACATATATATATGTGTGTGTGTGTGTGTGTGTATGTATGTGTGTATGTATGTATGTACGTGTATGTGTGTGCGCGGGCGTGTGTGTGTGTGTGTACGAAAAATACAGAACATTTTTTTTATGAAGAAGAAGAAAAAAGGCAGCTATTAGCCAAAAAGGGAACAACATAAGGTACATGCAGTTTGATAATTATTTTATAATTATTTCATTATATTTATTATATATTCATTGTATTTACTATGTCTTATCGAGAGCCTGCTAATTATTATTTTATTTTTTTTTCTAATTAGTTGAATGTAACAGCTTTCTATATTGAAAATCATTTTCTGTAGGTTGAAATCAATAGGAGCAGATATACTGGAAGGAGTTGGCGGGTATGTGTGTTTTGGTGTGATCTATGCTTTGGTGGGGGTGGGGATATAAGGAAGCGTGATGGAGTAGTATGTCTTAGTTCCTTTTTTTGTATTAAAACCTGACTTTTTATGTAGTGAATTGAATATACCAGTAATTTATAATTGTTAATTTATGTAAGGTAATTAATTTTACTTTATCTTTCAGTGAAACTGTAATTATTATGTTCTCTGTCTATGAATAAGAAGTTAACATTGGAAATAATATGTTGTTTATGTATGTTCAAAGGTATGTGTTACCGTATATGCATAATATTTAGAGAAATACAAATCACCTGAAAAAAGTATGAGTGTGTGTGTATGTGTGTGTTTGTGTGTGTGTGTAGGCCAAAATTGGCATATTATAACATAAAAATAGTGTAAGATAGTGTATAAATGGTTACTATGGGGTCATCAGGCATTATTAGTGGTTATAGCGGACCGATGCACAGTGGGCCAGAACCGTTTCAAAGTGCGCCAAAATTAATTACTCATTGAAGAAGGTTAATGAAGTTCCAGTTTAAAGGAACTAAGGGTTTTCCGACCCATAGAATTCGATGGGAGTATTTTTAAATCCGTGTGACGTCATCAAAATACTGTTCTCTGATTGGACAAGGCAAATATTCATTGTAACACATAGACAGGTTCAGATTACACTGATTAGTGCAACTTATAAGGGGTTTCTGGACCTAAGAAACACAGTTGAAGCATTTTCAAATTTCTCTGACGTCATCAAAATACTGTTTTCTGATTGGACAAGGCAAATATTCATTGTTACACATAGACAGATTCATATTACACTGATTAGTGCAACTTATAAGGGGTTTCTGGACCTAAGAAACACAGTTGGAGCATTTTCAAATTTCTCTGACGTCATCAAAATACTGTTTTCTGATTGGACAAGGCAAATACTCATTGTAACACATAGACAGATTCATATTACACTGATAAGTGGAACTTATAAGGGGTTTCTGTACCTAAGAAACACAATTGGAGCATTTACAAATTCATCTGACGTCATCAAAATACTGTTTTCTGATTGGACAAAGCAAATATTCATTGTAACACATAGACGATTCATATTACACTGATTTGTGGAAACTTATAAGGGGTTTCTGGACCTAAGAAACACAATTGGAGCATTTACAAATTTCTCTGACGTCATCAAAATACTGTTTTCTGATTGGACAAGGGATATATTCATTGTAACGTATAGACAGATTTAAATTACACTGATTAGTGGAACTTATAATAATAATAATTATCATTATTATTAACATATAAGGGGTTTCTGGACCTAAGAAACACAGTTGGAGCATTTCCAAATGTCTATGACGTCATTAAAATACTGTTTGTTTTCATACTTTCATACAATCCATATGCTTGTCCCATCATCTTAGACAAAATGTCAGAGGACTTATAGATGCTACTTATGTCAACAAAGAAAAAAGCGTACAAATGTATCTTATGTAGTTTGCCTATTATGAGCCATTGAAGTTCTAGCGTGATATACTTCAATGGTATGATCCCAACCAGAGCGCGTTGATAGTGTTTACGCCCTCAACGTTCGTTGGTATGAGCGCACGGCGCGCTCTTTCGCAAAAAAGGGCGATTTCGGCAAAAAAAGGGCGAACATGTGGTTGGAAAACCGCTTCTTACTCATAAGGTGGCAGATGGTGGCAGACAAATTTGGTATCAAAGTAAAGCATACATTGTAAGGAAGGCAATCATGATATTTTGAGCGCAGCAATCGACAGCAATGTTGACCATTTTTGCGCATGAAAAAAAAAAATTTGATTTTCTCCCATTATTTGTTTGATTCTACTAAACATAAATTCCAACATAACTAATAGTTTGGCTTTAAAATGTATGATTACTTAGAATGACTATTATAAAACAAGCATTTCAAATTTTAAGTCGATTAAGCAAGCCGTTTGGCAAATATCATGAAAAAACCGCAATATTGCATTTAACACAATGTGTTCCCTAAAATCAACATTTCTGGACTTTGTGAAGACAAATGACCCACTTAAAATAAATATCGAGAAGAAATATTGTTCGGAGATGTTCTACAGGTTGTAATCTTTGCTTAAAACATGAAAAAAAGCAATTTCATTTCCATGACCAAGTCACTATTTTGGCGCACTTTTGCTCACACCTGGCCCACTGTGCGATGGCGTGATAAATGAAATCTTGACAAGATAAACTTTTATTTATTTTTGAAGACAAATCTGTAAACTCAAACTGTAAACTCATGAAGAACAAGATGACTTATCAATTGATTTGATTATTAATTGGGTGTAAGATATCGATACCCATGTCTGTCATGTGATAAACCAGTAAGATCGAACCAAAATGCGGTGAAATGTGTTTCATGTCATAAATAGATACACTTATTATGCTAAAGAATAGAAAATGATTTTTTTCATTCAGATTTGGATTGGATATGTTCTCGTTGTTTATTTAGTGAACTTCCGTTTCAAGAAGAAGAAGACGATCACTTCTTCTTCTTGCGTATGAGGCAGCACAGCTTCTATGCAACATCACGCAAGTTTTGTAGCCAGTGAACAGTGTCGGGGTCCAAGTTGTTTAAGTCTGGGTTTGGGTGGCCGGTTGGGCGAAGGGTTGGGTACTCTTCTATGATATGGGAGGCTGTCTGCTCGGGTGCTCCACATGTGCAGGCCGGAGAAGGTCTGAGTCCCCAGCGGTGCATGTTGGCATTAAATCTGCCGACCCCTATGCGGATCCTGTTGAGAGTGACCCAATCCTTTCGGGGTAGGTCCGCGCCTGGTGGAAGTTTGGTGTTTGGAGTCACCGTGAATTGAGGGGGTCTGGGGGTCTGCTGCCAGCTGTCCTTCCATGCGGTGAGGGTGTTGTGGGTGCCTTCCCGCAAGGTGTCAGCATGGCGACTGAACGGTCTGCGTGAGCGTAGGCGTTGGCGGCCCGTTTGTGTGTTCTGGATGGTTTGGTGTAGAGGGTGCGTGCGGTCTTGGAGTGCCTTGTTTACTAGTTGTTGGGTATAGTGTTCTCTGCGGAGGGCGGGGAAGCAATACCAGCGAGCACTGGCAAGAGGTCGGTTGGTGTTGGTCTGAGGCATCCAGTGGTGATCCTCATGGTCTCGTTTAGGGTGGTGTCCAGTTTGGGTGTGTGTGAGCTTCGACACCATGCAGGGGCGGCGTACTCGGCAGCATTGTAGACTATAGTGCGAGGGCGCCAGTACGAAGCGTAGGAGTTTTAGCACCCCAGGTGGTGCCCGCGAGGCGGCGGAGTAAGTTGTTCCTAGAGGAGACTTTGGCTCGGAGTGAGTCGAGGTGTGGTTTGAAGGTCAGCTGTCTGTCGAGCTTTACTCCAAGGTATGTTGGGGTGGGGGTGTAGGGCAGTGGGTTCCCGTTGACTTTGACTGTGAGCTGGCGGTTTGCTTCTTTGGTGTTGAGGTGGAAGGCAGTTGCAGTTGTTTTTGCAGCGCTCAGCTTCAGTCTCCAGGTCTTCAGGTAGTTCGAGATCTTGGCCATGTCAGATGTTAGGGCGTCTTCAACTTTTGACCAGTCTTTGTCCGAATGAAAGAGAGCAAGTTCGTCTGCATAGCCGTACTGTCTTGCGGCAGTCTTGGGCATGTCACTGATGTAGATGTTGAAGAGCGTTGGAGCCATGACTGAACCTTGGGGGAGTCCGTTTTTGAGACGTCGGGGGCGACTGGACTGTCCGTCGCTGGTCTTCAAGACAAAGCTGCGATTAGATAGGATGTTGGTGATGAATCCTACTAGGTGGCGGTCTGTGACCATCTGAAGGAGCTTCAGGGTGAGTCCCTGGTGCCACACAGTGTCGTAGGCTGCAGTTAGGTCGACCAGGACGGCACCAGCCTTGTGACCTCTCTCAAAGCTGCTCTCGATGTCGTTGGTGAGCAAGACTACTTTTTGGACGGTGCTGCGTCCGCGGCGGAAACCTGCTTGCTCGTCCGGAAGTTGGGGGTCGACGATTGGTTCCAGCCGGGCTAGGAGGAGTCTTTCGAGTAGCTTGAAGGGGATGCAGAGGAGAGAGATTGGTCTGTAATTATTGGCGTTGTCCAAGGGCTTGTTTGGCTTGGGTAAGGCGATGATGGTTGCTTTGCGCCATATCTTGGGAATGGACTGGTGGGTGAGGCAGGTTGAGAAAAGTAGGCGGAGCCATTCCAAGCATTTTGGTCCGCAGTGCAGGAGAAACTCAGGAGGCAGGTTGTCTGGTCGTTGAGCCTTTCCACTTTTCAAGTGTTTGATGGCAGTGGCGATCTCATCGGGAGTGAATGCTGATGACAAGAGTCCATCCACTCATGGGGCCTGCCAGAGTTTGGAGGTTTCTTGTTTGATGTGGCGAGTGTGGTTCTTATCTGCGTCTTTGAAGCGGCCGTTCTCGAGGAGCTGTTCTGCGATTGAGTTAGTGGTCACGGGGCATTGTTTTGGCTTGGGACTTCTGCCAGTGAGGCGATTGAGCGTTTTCCAGGCCAGTCTGCTTGAGTGGGTGAAGTCAATTCCTTGGACTGTCTCCTCCCATCTCTCTCTGCTTTTGTTGTCTAGGCATGCTGTTAGAAGGGTTGCCTTAGAGGCTGCTTCATCACCGCGTTCGGCCTCGAGGAAGTCATTGTAGAGGTCATTGCATTCATCGTCCCACGAGGGAATGAAGCAGCGGCGGCGGCCACGTGGGATGGAGCTTTTGGCTGCTGTGATGAGGAGGTTGCAGAAGGAAGTGTACGCTTGGTCCAGGTTAGAGGAGGATGGTAATGGTAGGTGTTCTACGTCTAGTTCCACTATGTTGGTGAACTGGTCCCACCTGGCCTTGCGAAAGTTCCATCTCTTCTGAGGTTTTGTTTTGATCGGCTCTATGGGGTTTTCGGGGGTGATCATTGAGGGTCTATGTTGGGATCTTGGGAAAGGGTCCAGGATAGTACGACTGGGGAGTGCGCCGTTGGTGTTTGCAAAGGCTAGGTCTGGGTTGGTTGATGTGTTCCACCTGCCGGAGTGGAAGCTGTCCTGTTCTTTTGGGTCGTATATAAGCTGCACGCCAGTTGCAGAGGCCCAGTCTTCGAGCGCAGCGCCATCATAGTTGGTGCTGTTGTAGCCCCAGGTCGTTCTGCGACAGTTAAAGTCGCCTGCATAAATGCAGGGTGGGGCAAAGGTTGGGATGGAGTCAGCCTGAAGCCGGAAGGAGGGGGGCTTGTAGATGTTGATGACTGTCACTCCTTCGACTGATGTTGCCGTCCACTCCAGGCTTGAGTCTGGAGGGCAAGAGGCAACTGCGTTCCAGCTTGCTGAATTCTGGATGAAGGTGGCAATTCCATGAGTGTCGCTCTCGGTATGGGCGGCCAGGGAGAAGCCAGAGATCTTCATTTGGGACGGGTCTTTAACGTGTGTCTCTTGGAAAAGAATGGCTGTAGGTTTGTGCGTCTAGATGATGTGTTCAATGACGGAGGTTTGGCCTTGGTGAGGCCTTCCACATTCAGCTACAGGATGGTGATTCCGTTCCTTATGACATCAGGTGATGCCCGCCCTGACAAGGGCGCATGTTGAGGATTGGTACCAGGCTGCATGCTTTGAGGTGGAGGGAAGCTACGATGTAGAGCTATCGAGCGGTGTTGACAGGTTGCTGCTGCTGTCTCTAATTGTTGTCATTCGCCTGAGGAAACTCAGTTACCAGGGCCCACCACGAGGAGGTTGACAACTTGGACCCAAAAAAAATCTTATCTCATCAACGATCACGTTGATGATAGTGACATTGATAAGGAACATTCGGTTAACTGAGAGATTAATTTTGATGCTGTGTGTAGTGAACTTCAATCAATATCCGGTATATGCATTGCTCATCTAAATGTTTGTTCGTTGTTGAAAAATATTGATGAGATAAGATTACTCTTGGATGAAGCAAACAAATATGTTCTCGTTGTTTATTTAGTGAACTCCCGTTTAAGAAGAAGAAGACGATCACGTTGATGATTTTGACATTGATAAGGAAAATTCGGTTAACTCAGAGATTAATTTTGATGCTGTGTGTAGTGAACTTAAATCAATATCCGGTATATGTATTGCTCATCTAAATGTTTGTTCGTTGTTGAAAAATATTGATGAGATAAGATTACTCTTGGATGAAGCAAACAAATATGTTCTCGTTGTTTATTTAGTGAACTCCCGTTCCAAGAAGAAGAAGACTATCACGTTGATAATATTGACATTGATAAGGAAAATTAGGTTAACTAAATTTTGATGCTGTGTGTAGTGAACTTAAATCAATACCCGGTATATGCATTGCTCATCTAAATGTTTGTTCGTTGTTTAAAAATATTGATGAGATAAGATTACTCTTGGATGAAGCAAAAAAATATGTTCTCGTTGTTTGTTTAGTGGACTCCCGTTTCAAGAAGAAGAAGACGATCATGTTGATGATATTGACATTGATAAGGAAAATTAGGTTAACTCAGAGATTCATTTTGATGGTGTGTGTAGTGAACTTAAATCAATATCCGGTATATGCATTGCTCATCTAAATGTTTGTTCGTTGTTGAAAAATATTGATGCAATAAGATTACTCTTGATGGATGAAGCAAAACAAAATATTTTGACGATGTGTGAGACTCGCCTAGATGGTTCTGTGTCGGATAATAAAATATATTTAAAAAAATATATATCTCAAATATATTGGTGACTACAATGTTGTTTGTAACGATAGAAACAGAAATGGAGATTGAGTTATTATGTATATACGGAACACAGTAGATTTCAAGATTATTACTGAATATCAGAACCACGATTTAGAAATTGTTTGTATTCAAGTTAATTTGTATAAACAGAAACCTTTTATATTAATGTCTTGGTACAGACCACCGGACTCGAGTATAAATGTTTTTGATAAATTAGAAATTATTTTGCAAGACATTGAAATCCATTTATGTAATTTTTGTTTGGTTTGTGACTTAAATTGTGATGTATTACACAACCCTCCATCAAACAATACTAATCGGCTGTGTAGAGTGGCAGTGGCAGATGAATATGGTTTGACACAATGTGTAAAGACAGCGACGAGGGTCTCAAAACACTCTCAGACGCTAATTGACCATGTATATACTTCAACAGTTGACAATGTTACTCGATGCAATGTTGTTCCATTAAGTTTAAGTGACCATGACATGGTGATGTTTTCAAGGCGTAATGGCGGCGTCAGACTAGAGCCACGCTCTAGCCACGATCTAGACAATAGCTGATCACAATCACTGGAATGTATCTGCAAAATGTCTTTTGTCCAATGAGGATCTGAATGGGAAGATTATCTCACATGTGTCAATAGATATCCTTCCATGAATGCACAGACAATAGCTCGCTGAACAAAAGACTAGGTAGCCAAAGACCCACGACCGACCCACGACCGCTTTTTAAGCTTTGGACATGTCGAAAGCGGTCGTGAGTCTTTGGCGATCTACTCTTTTGTTTAGGGAGCCATTGTATGTCCATGCATGAGAGGCTATCCTTTCACCTATGTGCAATAATCCTCCCATTCATTCGTCATTTAATCATCGTTCGGACAATGCTTCGCCTCCCACTGCCAAATTTATGAATGGGGATTAGGAGCGTAGCAATTTTATGAATGGGGATTAGGAGCGGCGCGAGAGCGTAGCTATGTGTGACGGGGGTATTAATGTAAACCGAGATTTTATGGAAATCACTGTTACGTAATATTAAGAAAATTGATATTGAGTCTTTCGTTAGTGATCTTCGACAAATTTCCCTGAACGATGTTTTAGATCAAGATTCTATAGAAAATGCATATGCAATTTGGGTAAATAAAATTCGTTTTGTTTTGAATAAACATGCACCAGTAAAAAAGAAAATAATTCGACATCGAAAATCACCATGGATGACACGGGAAATTTTGGATCTAATTCGTAAGAGGTATAAAGCAAAAAAGACTGCTAAACGAACAAATACTGACTCTAGTTGGTAAAATTTTAGAAAATTACCAAATCAAGTTACGTCGAATGTAAGAAAAATTAAACAGAAATATATTATTGATAGTATCAAAGAAAATATTGGTAATTGTACAATGATATGGAAAGTTTTAAGAGAATTGATTCCAACTACTAAATGCGTTAATGTAATTAGAAGAACAGTTTTTGAAGGAGTTAAATATAATGAACAGAAAAGTATTGCAAATGCTTTAAATCAGCATTTCTGTACAATAGCCTCGAATAGTGGACAAACTGTACAATTTAAAGATAATCCCTTACAATTTGTGTATAAAGTCAACACCATATATAGCTTTAGTCAAGTGTTTGTTGAAGAATTTAAAAAGTGTCTTGATGAAACACCCCGCAATAAGGCTACTGGTCTTGATGCCATTCCATCCTGTATTTTGAAGGACTCGTCTCCATTGATAATAGATTCTCTCACGCATTTGATGAATCTATCTTTGAGTGAAGGTGTAATACCGAGTGAATGGAAACGCGCTCGAATAACACCCCTGTTTAAAGGAGGTGATGCGAGTAATCCTATGAACTATAGGCCCATATCCATACTACCTATACTTTCAAAAATTCTAGAAAAAGTTGTTTTTAAACATGTCTAGACTCTATAGATATTTAAATGAAAATGACTTGTTAATTTGACGGAAAATATTAGTAAGTCCATAGATGGTGGGCAAGTTGTTGGTTTGGTGACCTTAGATCTTGAAAAAGCATTCGATATGGTGCCCCATGATATATTGGGTGAAGCGATACGATGGTTTAAAGATTATTTTAAACTCAGAAAACAGTTAACTGTTATCAATGGAAATGAATCAAAAGAAAAAGAAGTACATTGTGGGGTCCCTCAGGGAAGTACCCTGGGGCCACTTATGTTTATTATATACATGAATGATTTACCCAGTGTATTGAAGCATTGTAATGTATCTTTATACGCCGATATCACTTGTATATATTTTTGCATCCAATGATCCTGCAGAACTAGAAGATATTATTAATGATGATTTATCATCTATCTATAATTGGTTGTTGCATAACAAACTCATGTTAAATTTCAAAAAATGTACAATGTATGCTGATAGGTACACATTGCAAACGTAAACGTTTTGAAAATGTTAATATAAAAATCGATAATTCCATTTTGATTAAAGTTGATCAATGTAAATATCTTGGTATTGTAATTGATACAAACTTCCAATGGAAACAACAATTTGATAATGTAAACACGAAAGTACTTCGTAACTTGTATGTTCTTAGAAGGGCGCGGCCATACAATGATCAAAGCACGGCATTGTTACTGTATGATACGATGGTTCGACCACACTTTGAATACTGTAGCACAATATGGATGAAGCCTAATACATGTCAAATAAAAAGGCTTCAGACCCTTCAAAATAGAGCCCTGAGAATAGTACTTAAAGTAGATTATCGCTTTAGTAGACAGAGGTTGTTCAAATTGTTACAAGTTTTACAATGTTACAATGTTTATGCGCTAAAGTAAAGAAAGACCTTTTTATTCTTCTTATTAAGCTCCTACATAATTTATTGCCCGACACTCTTTCATTTGAAATTAACTATAAGGTATTCAATTATGGACTTAGAAACACTCAACGTACAATCCAACCTCCAAAGCCCCAAACAAACTTTTGTAAAAAAATAGTATTTATTTAGCACCGAAATTATTCAATAACCTTCCACAAAATGTTAGACTTAAAACAAGATTATCTTTGTTTGTAAAAGATATTTCTTTCCCCTTTGAACTGTAACCATTTGTTTTAATAGTAATCACGTTTCCCATCAAGCTGTAATTAATCACGACTTTTGGGATCTTTCAGACTTTTATGATTATTTAATTGTACTGCAATTGTGTTTTGTTTTTGAAATAAGCTTCTTTATTGTATCTTAATGTAAGTTTAATTTTGTATTTCTCTAAAAACAAAATTATTTTGTTTGATTTGTTTTCTGTATTTTGTATGTATATACGGACTTGCTGAAAAACTGCCTGACGGCTGATAGCGAGTTTTTATTATAAATAAAACAAACAAACAAACAAATATCAATATTGCTAATCGCAAAGGGGTTAGATTGTCAAAATATTTGCGAAGCGATTTTTCAGTACTGATGTTGATCACGCGATAATTGCTTTGATATGGGGTCTTACATTTTGTTAGCATAAGTGTTTACCCTATACTTGCTTTGTGTAAGGTGTTTTTCAAACCTTTAACAGCTCAATATTTATCGATGGGTGTCTCTCATGCGACATTCAAAATTGAAAAGAAAACGACTTAAGTGCATGAATGCTTTAATACGAACATAAGTTATGCGATTTTCTTAAGGAATGTAGTAACTTTATGGACATGTGAAAAAAACTAACGTAGGATTGGTAAAATGTGTATTTTAATTTATCTGATATGTCCACTAAGTTATGTGCGAAACCTCCATGGTAAATAAACGTCATGCGACCAAGTAATGAGCGAAATAGCCAAGTGACATAATTATATGCATTAGTAATGAAGAGTGAAATTCAAGTCAAATAAGAGTTGAAATATCACATATTACGCAATCCTTGTACCGCTACAATGCCCAATTACTTATCTTTTCACATAGTCATTATACTTTTAATGGACAAATAACTAACAAGCTATCAGGTCGTCCTATTACACGATATATCGCTTCAACATTATGAAAACAACAAACCTTGTTGCAAGTTTGAACATTATAATACCCTAGAGTACACAAGCTATGACATCATAACAAATCTATTTTTAGAATTTTCAAAATTTGAACTTCATTTTTCAGAAAGAGCATAAAGAATGATGTCCAAATACCAAAAATCAATTAAATATGTATATTGGCTGAGATATGCCCATCCGAACGCATTTTTTGTCAATAGGCAATCAGTGCTCTGGTTCATAACTTTATGAACCAGAGCACTATGACTGCCCATTGACAAAAACAAATTGATAGGCCAAAGTGCTCTGGTTCATAACTTTATGAACCAGAGCACTGTGACTACCCATTGACAAAAACAAATTGATAGGCCAAAGTTGTGCATGAAATCGGATCTACAACTCATTTTTTTCTGAATATGAAGTAATATTTTGGGTGTATCCATAAGTTTAAAGAAGTTATGGGAGAATATAAAAGTGCATTCTTTTACCAGGTAGCAGCGATCACTGTTGAGTACAACTCTCTCTCGTTGGCGGCGCTGCCCTGATAGCAGACTGACGTCTTTATGACGTCTTAATTTGGTCATAAACTGGTAAACACGTCATATGTCGTACAAACGATCAGAATACGACGTCATTATGACGTATTTTAAAGACCATTTTTGACATGATGACTTGTGTCGTATAAAAGACGTAAAATTGACGTCATTATAACATCTTTAAACGACCTTTTTTCCACTATTTATTTTTGTCGTAGGAAAGACGTAAAACGATGTCATTATAACGTCGTTCAAAGACCATTTTTCAGAATGTATTATTGTCGTATAGAAGACATGGTAACGACGCCTTTATAATGTCGTTTAAAGACCATTTTTGCCATACGGGTTTATGTCGTATCAATAACGCTATAAAGACGTAAGTTTGACGTCTTTTCAAGACCAATTTTTTGCCATCATTTTTTGTCGTATGGACGACCTTTTTACTACGTCATTTTGACGTCTTTCAAAGACCAGTTTTTCCAATTATTTTGTATCGTATAAAAGACGTTACAACGACGTCTTTATTACGTCTTTTAAAGACCTTTTTTTTCACTATTTATTTTGTCATAAAAACGTCTTAAAATTGACGTCTTTATGATGTCGTTTAAAGACTATTTTTGCCATTATGGCTTGTGTCGTACGACGACGTTAATACGACGTCATTATGATGTGTTTTCAAGACTAGTTTTTTGCCATCATTTAATGTCGTATGGACGACCTTTTTACAACGTCATTGTGACGTCTTTCAAAGACCATTTTTTCCAATGCCTTTTCGTCATATTATGGATGTAAGAACGACGTCATTATCACATCAATAAAAGATCATTTTTAAGTATTTATTTTGTAGTATAAAAGACGTTATAATGACGTCTTTATGATGTCTTTGAAAGGACCATTTTTACCATTAAGGTTTGTGTCGTACGGACAGCGTTTTTAAGACGTCATGTTTACGTCTTTTTAAGACTATTTTTGCCATCATTTTTTGTCGTTTGGACGCCCTTTTTACGACGTTAATGTGACGTCTTTCAAAGACCATATTCCAATTGTTTTTGTCGTATGGAAGGACGTAAAAATGACGTTAATATTACGTCATTTAAAGATTACTTGTTCAGTATTTATTTTTGTCGTATAGAAGACGTAACAACGACGTCTTTATGATGTCTTTGAAAGACCATTTTTGCAATTAAGGTTTGTGTCCTACGGACAACATTATTAAGACGTCATTTTGACGTCTTTTCAAGACTATTTTTGCCATCATTTTTTGTCGTATGGACGACCACTTTACGACGTCATTTTGAAGTCTTTTCAAGACTAGTTTTTTGCCATCATTTTTTGTCGTATGGACGACCTTTTTACTACGTCATTTTGACGTCTTTCGAAGACTATTTATTTGGTCATAAAAATGTCTTAAAATTGACGTCTTCATGATGTCTTTTAAAGACCATTTTTGCCATTATGGTTAGTGTCGTACGACGACGTTAATATGACGTCATTATGATGTGTTTTCAAGACTAGTTTTTGCCATCATATAATGTCGTATGGACGACCTTTTTACAACGTCATTGTGACGTCTTTCAAAGACCATTTTTTCCAATGGTTTTTTGTCATATTAAGGATGTAAAAACGACGTCATTATCACGTCATTAAAAGATCATTTTTAAGTGTTTATTTTGTAGTATAAAGGCTTTATAATGACGTCTTTATAATGTCTTTGAAAGGACCATTTTTGCCATTAAGGTTTGTGTCGTACGCACGACAATATTAAGACGTCATTATGACGTCTTTACAAGACTAGTTTTTGCCATCATTTTTTGTTGTATGAACGACCTCATTACGACGTCATTGTGAAGTCTTTTAAATACCATTTTTTCCAATTATTTTTTGTCGTATAGACGACGTTATTACAACGTGATTATGACGTCTTTCAAAGACATTTAAACAATTATTTTTGGCGTATGGACAACCTTTTTATGACGTCAATAAGACGTCTTTATGTCGTCTAAATGGCGTAATTTATGGTACAAATTGACGTCTTCAAGACGTCGTAAAGACGCCTTTTCGGAAAAAGATACGTCATTATCACGTCAAAATATGACGTCTATATGACGGTAAACGCGGGTGCAAAATCTTCACTTTTTGACGTGAATTTACGACGTCTTAAAGACGAAGTACACAAGGTGGAAATGACGTCAAATCCAGACGTAAAAATCACGTCTTATATTGACCAATAAGACGTCTTTATGTCGTCTAAATGGCGTCATTTATGGTACAAATTGACGTCTTCAAGACGCCTTTTCGGAAAAAGATACGTCATTATCACGTAAAAATATGACGTCTATATGACGGTAAACACGGGTGCAAAATCTTCACTTTTTGACGTGAATTTACGACGTCTTAAAGACGACGTACACAAGGTGGAAATGACGTCAAATCCAGACGTAAAAATCACGTCTTATATTGACCAATAAGACGTCTTTATGTCGTCTAAATGGCGTAATTTATGGTACAAATTGACGTCTTCAAGACGTCGTAAAGACGCCTTTTCGGAAAAAGATACGTCATTTTCACGTCAAAATATGACGTCTATATGACGGTAAACGCGGGTGCAAAATCTTCACTTTTTGACGTGAATTTACGACGTCTTAAAGACGACGTACACAAGGTGGAAATGACGTCAAATCCAGACGTAAAAATCACGTCTTATATTGACCAATAAGACATCTAAGTATATAATTGTAAAATCTTCCCCGTGGGAGGGGGATACCCCCTCCCAAACCCTTCCCCTCTGGCTCTGCCCAAGCCCTCGGTCGCTTCGCTCCCTCGGGATTCATTATTGGCTGTAGGCCATGTTGTTGGATCATACATAAGCCATATATGGTTTATGTTGGAAGTGTGTATGACACTAAATACAATATTTATGTGGGAGTGGTGCATATTTATTAGTGCGTCAATTATTTGCTTTCTTCGTGAAAAATATATCAAATCATAACACGCTTTCCCAGATGCAGTTAATCTTAAGCCCGAATTTCCTATCTAGGTATGCACCAGATTGCACAATTTCAAATCCATAAATGCAAAATCTTTCTTACCGTGGGAGGGGGATAATTATGGTTTATGTTGTGTTGTGTGTGTGTGTTTTGGGGTACATATTTATTAGTGTGTCAATTATTTGTTTTCTACGTGAAAAATATATTAAAACTTTCTGGTCGATCAAATCATATCACGCTTTCCCAAATACAGCCGAATTTCCTATCTAGGTATGCATCAGATTGCACAATTTCAAGTCCAAAAATGCAAAAACTCCCTACCTGTCCCCCCTCCCACACCCTCCCCCCGCTCAGTCGCTTCGCTCCCTCGCAATGTCTCACTCTCACCTCTGGCTCAAACTTGGCAACCCAGAGTGTGGTTGGGCATGAGCCCCTATACACACCAAAATTGTGAGCCCCCTTGGGGTTTGCCCCCTAATCAAAAACTGCTTCCGGCGCGCCTGCCTCTGACCTAGTATAACAAATATGCAATTTAGCTGATTATCTGTATAATGCTAATATAACAAATTTTCAATGTTGCCAAGGTAACATTGCTAAATTATCTAAAGAAACCTTTAAGCACATGAGAAAAAACAAACAAATATTGGACTGTCTACAACCTATTATCGCCTACAGGAATAATTCATCATCGATTATAAACGATAGTATCAAAGTGGATATAACCCAATGATGCCAGGGTGGTAATATTGCTAGATTTCCTAAAGAATCCCTTTAGAACATGAGTAAAAACAAACAAACAAATATTGGACTTATGAAAGTCTACAACATATAGGATCGCCTACAGGAATAATTCATGATCGATTATAAACGATCGTATCAAAGTGGAAATAACCCAATGATCCCAAGGTGGTAGTATTGCTAAATTTTCTAAAGAAACATTTTAGAACATGAATAACAAAAGAAAATACAGTAGGACTTATGATTAACGTCTTTAGGTCTAATGGATACAGGATTCATTCATGATCGATTATAAACAATCGCATTAGAGTGCAAAGTAAAATTCCAATTTTTATAACTATTTACATTGAAAACATTGTTATTATGATCTTGCAGATATTAAAACTAATATAAATACCAACCTGTTTTTAATATTTTCAACATGATTTGCAAGTTAATTATTTAGGCATCACCTCTTTGAAATAATAAACAGTCAATACTAACCATTTAAATCTGACATACTAAGAAGCGGGATATATATACGGAACCTATACCACAACTGATCAGTAAGGTGTTAGACGTAGGTTATAGGATAGGTTTAGGATTTAGGAATAGGATAGGATTATGTGTTACATGACTGTGGAATATACTACAAGACATAACCATCTCAATTTTGTTATTATTAATAATGTAAAAATCGCTTCAAAATATGACGTCAATACGACGTATTTTCGTCATAAAAAGACATCGTTAGCACGTCAAAATATGACGTCTATATGTCGTGAAACGCGGGTGCAAAATCTTCACTTTTTTACGTGAATTTATGACGTCTTTAAGACGACGTACACGACGTGAAAATCACATCAAATCCAGACGTAAAAATCACGTCTTATATTGACCAATAAGACGTCTTTATGTCGTCTTAATAACGTAATTAATGGAACAAATTGACGACTTAAAGACGTCATAAAGACGCCTTTTCGGATAAAAATACGTCATTATCACGTCAAAATATGACGTCTATATCACGGTAAACGCGGGTGCAAAATCTTCACTTTTTGACGTGAATTTACAACGTCTTAAAGACGACGTACACAAGGTGAAAATCACGTCAAATCCAGACGTAAAAATCACGTCTTATATTGACCAATAAGACGTCTTTATGTCGTCTTAATAACGTAATTAATGGAACAAATTGACGACTTAAAGACGTCATAAAGACGCCTTTTCGGATAAAAATACGTCATTATCACGTCAAAATAGACGTCTTTATCACGGTAAACGCGGGTGCAAAATCTTCACTTTTTGACCTTAATTTAAGACGTCTTTAAGACGACGTACACGACGTAAAATGACGTAAATTTGACGTAATTTTTACCAGTGTTTGCTATCAGGGTGTAAGGGATGACGGCTCTGGGTGACGGAGTTCAACACGCGAGGGTCTAAACTAGACACAGTTCTAAAAAGACAAAAAACTACCGGTAACCATTTTGCACCTGCATACCTATTATCTTGTTGCTATTGGGCAATTCCACCGGAAAGTGGACATAAAGTGGAAAATCAAATTGGGATTATTTCTGATCTTGTATATTTTATCATAAATCATGATCACATAATGATATTTTTCAGTTTACATGATTAAAGGGATAGTTAAGTGTTGGTATAGAGGGGCACTTCACAAAATATTCTTTTGTGAGATAATGAAAATCTGACTGTCAAATTTGAAAGAACATACAATTTTAAGGAAAGAATAAACTTTATTTGAACAAAAGCGGTTCAGAAACAGCTGAAATAAACATATTTTTATTTTTAAAAATCTGAATAGGTTTTTATAAAGTTGTTGATGATATCCCTATTGAATCATTGTTTTAACAAAATATTAAATGCACAATTTTGCATGAAAAATGGCTAAGACCATTTTTTTTTTAGAGAGCGCCCTCTTGAGTTGTAACGGCTCTTCTAGAATGATAACAGGGATTTTACTTAGTCGTTTGTAATTGTGTATACTTTTCGAGCATGGTGAAGTTATAACTGTTATTTTGTACCGTAATGGTGCAGGTTTTGGTTACTAAAGTTAAGTTTTATACTCAACTATCCCTTTAAACAAAATCTCGGGCGTCTCCTTGTTCAATCTTTCTAGTATTTTTCTATTTTAAGGTGCCAAATTGGATGATTGAATATCACAATATGTGTTCAGATGAAAATTTCAGCCTTTTGAGTGCCCTAAAGTATATTTGTAATGAATCGAAAAAAGAAGAAAAAAAACGTTACTGTCCTTCCGTTACCGAACAGTGAAGCAATTAACTTCTTGTAAATAAAGGGACTTAGTAACATTGTCCAAATCCTCAAAATCCAATTGAAATTCTAGCGATTCCCTCATACCTTGTTGTATTCATATTAACAAAAAAATCATGGGACAGGTTTCGGTTTTTTAAATTTCCCTTTCGTTAAAAAGATATTTACGATTGAAGTGTTCAGATGTCAAATTATCCAATGGATCGTCAAACCCGTGTACAAAGCGAGTGCAATGAGTTAGTGAATATCACATTGTATTTTTGCTCATTACTCGGCCATATAAAGTCCATTTAACTTGACATTTCCACACAACACCCAGTGTACATATCAGATAACAACAATATACATTGTATCAACCACTAATATACCAATAGACATATTTTGTTCAAGTAAGTGTTGTAATACTCTTTGAACATTACAGAATGGACTATGAGCCAATATAACATGATAGTCCTCTTAAAGGTTGGATGACAAGAAAACTACCTTAAAATTGTGTTTAACTGTATCTATATAAGGTAGATTGTCATGAAGATTACTAATAAAAACATATTTTCCGCGTCGGAAAACCCAGTAAAAAAAAAAAATATATCAACTTTTAAATTCACTTTAGTAATCCCCGTAAAAAAATTGAGTCCGGGCGAAGAAAATTACGTCATCTTTGTGACGTCACATGCAGGCAATCGCAGTATAGCTCGGTCATAGACGTACACGCTGAGTGCAATACTCACGTTGACAGAGAGATATTATTTCGATTTTTTTTTTCAATATTTGCAAACATTTGTTAAAATTTATATCATGGACGATCTACACTCAGATGTGTTGCTGCAAGCTGCTATAATTCATTTCTTAGGATTTTTCAGTTAAGCCTCAATTTACAAGCAAAAACGAGTTTGTTTTACAAGCAAATCATAGGCTCTGCATGTAAACCATGCACATTCTTCCGTGTTGCGGTCTGCTTGTGATGTCAGGATCCGGGTTGCACGTGCGCACATTCCCGCTCCGCTGTAAATTACTTTTTTAGCAGTATGGAACGCCGATGCGTTAACAAGCAAAAAAGTTGCATGAAATTTACCTTTCTTGCCCAACTTAAGGATTTCTTTGAAAAAAGGAGTGTGGTATATCAATATAGGCACATACGGTATTTAAAGCTATAAACCTGAATCAAAGCCGGGATTTCACCATACCTTTAACTTGACAGAGATTGGATCATAACTAAAGAACTTGAACATCCATGTCCATTTTGGCGTCCTTCCGTTACCGGCCTCATTATGTAATTATCTAATTAACGTAATGTAAAAAAGAAAAATTAAAAAAATAGAAAATCAAAGGTGTCCCACCAAGAGTCTCAGAAAGGTAATTTACAATGATGAATCATAAGCAGGATCCTGTAATTATTTGATTTGACTTTAAAAATTGCGTCTGAATGTCCTTTCGTTACCGTGGAATTGCCCTATTCGCCACATGAGATATTCTTATTGTTTCCTTTATTATCCAGTCAATGCCTTGAATTCTGCTTACAGGCATCAGGAAAATGGGCCCTTTGAAAATCAGTCATAGTATAGTCGGTCACAAACCAAATTGCGTCCTGGATCATCCAGGACATTGTATTGTGGGTGACTGGTTATAATATTACTGAAATAGCAAGCAGCCCTTTGTTTATTCCTAAAGCAGAACTATAATATAGCTCACAAAGGCACACATACATACACACATATAAGCATACATAGCCAAATGACAGTTGACGCCCCACCCACCAAAAATGAAAGAATATAGATTATCATAACTTAGCTGTCAATGTAAGGATTTAGACACAAACTGCGTTGAAATTGCATATTTGAGCAATAAAATGTTCGAAATTAAAACTATTAAAACTAAAAACCCCACCCACGAATAATATTCTTATAAATGAAAGGTAACATCTTTAGCAGTCCATTCCATCGACAAGTTCACCAAAATATGTTTCCAGAAAAAAAAATACATAATTGGAAAACGCATCACCATTCTAAAGCATGCATTCATGGGTCTTAAAGGGACAGGTCCACTTTTACAAAACGTCTGAACAGCTTTCAGTTGACGGATGGGGATCAACGTAACACGCAAAAAAAAAATCAGAGCGAACAGCCCTCTAATTTGGATTCTACGAATGAAAAACGAATGCGTCCCTCCATTTAAACTATATATCGGTCAATAAAGGAGTTCAACTGATTTAGCATAATATTACAACAATATAGTACTAATTCTCGTAAAGGTATTGTGAAGCCGACATTTGTTAACGTATGTCACGGAAAAAGATCTCAAAAAGAAAGAATATATAATTACATGTAGTCAGTTTAAGCGATGTTTGGGTATTTTGCTTGGTAAACGCTCACACATTAGTACTTATGCGCGAGTCACGTAGCTAGCGCGGGTCACGTAGGGGTCATGCATACCGATCTGGCACTCCGTGAAATCTATGTACAAACTTACTCACCAGCCGAAAATACGTATGTACCTAATTAACCGACGTCCCTCAGTTTATTCAGTTTTAGGTCTATAACTCCACGAAAAAGAGATTTCAAGCCCTAATTTTTTCAGGCATGCTATTAAATGACATTTCCTTGCATATAAGACAATAACCTCGCAACTTTTGAATTTTGGCTTGCAAAAGTGGATCTCTCCCTTTAATGTACGAGACTTATTTGTCCAGGTTCGAATCGCCCGGGATTCTCTATTGTCTCCAAACGTACGCGTGAATAGCATTGGCGCACTCGCAACTGTTTGGCCTGTACGGAACCAGAAAATAGTAGTGGTTCCGTAAGTGGTGGAAATTAATTGATTTGTTTAGGACTTACACAACCCTTTGCAAAGTGTTGGGTATCTATTTGATATCACAAAACGGTACCAAAACATATAATTATGTGTTGTTCTTTGCCTGGTGTTCCCCTTTAAACTGCATGTTCGCGGCTGCGTGCAATGCCCATGGTAAATCTACAACCATGGTCGCGAATGGGCAAACTGGTTGTGAATTGTAACTCGTTGTAACTTGTTTTTAGGCTTATGGTAGCAGGAGAATTACATGGGTTTAGATTTTTCAAATGTCTTCCTAATTATGGAGATATATAAAACATCGACGCAGTGCATGTAATGATGGAGTATCATTACATGCACTGCGTCGATGTTTTATAACAATAGATGAAGCCATGTGATTGACAATAATTGTGATTAATTAGTACCTCCTTGCTGAAAACATTACATTAGGGTTTATGCTCAGTGTATATCCGGACAAATCGTGGTTTGCACTATAAGGCACTAATAGGATGAATAGTATTTGAAAGTTTGAGCACAATCGGTCAAGAAACAAGAAAACTATGGCTCTTTGGAAATAGCTATGTATATATACGAGTGCCTCAAATTGGCAACGCACAAGTTGTGGACAACTCCCCACTTTGTACATACATTTTAATTCATTTTGTTTTCCTCAAAATATTATCATGTTAGCCCTTCGTTTGAGTTCAACATGTGTTTTGTAGAATACATGTATACACAACATATCATGAGTTTGGGGAATG
The DNA here is from genome assembly GCA_037951105.1 of Echinarachnius parma. Classification (NCBI taxonomy): domain Eukaryota; kingdom Metazoa; phylum Echinodermata; class Echinoidea; order Clypeasteroida; family Echinarachniidae; genus Echinarachnius; species Echinarachnius parma. Next base: position 31,837 of record JBAMJV010004831.1, on the reverse strand, counting down.
GGAAAGTGATACTGTGAAGCAAACTCAAAACAGGGGATAATTTGTGTAACATATGGGGAGTTGTCCACAAACTTATCAGAGCGCGTTGCCAATTTGAGTTCCCTATAGAAATAAATGAACATTGTCAAAGAGCCTTTTGTTTCTTTCTTGCCCGATTATGCTCTTTACCTTTACCAAAGATACTGGAAGGATGCTATGCAAATAGCAGCCGGACTTCCATGGCTTGCATCATAAGTCTCCAGTCTCATCCTACAGTTTAGTGGGTGCACATGGGTAACAACAACTTTAGTTTACAGACATTTTGGAGTGATATCAACTTTAATGAGTAGTAAACCACACAGCGCGCACAATTACTTTGAGAGATCATTCTTCCTAATCTTAGAGTCTATGAAAACAAATGTTTACTTGGGTTTCATTGTCCTTTCAAGCAAATGCCGAAAATCCTTTATATCCTTTATATGCCTCGTTAGATTTAGCACAATCATTAACGGTGTCTTCCAAATTTATCTGAATCATTTCAAAGCAACTCTTTTCATCAATCATTATCATATTTTGGTTTCTTTAGAGTGAATAAAGTAAACAGTCTTTGGAATAAGACCCTTTTGGAGAGAGAAAATATTTGATTTCCATATTAAAGTGTCATAAATTAGATCGGCCGTGCCAACCATGCATGTCGTCTTCTGTTTATCTGTATTAGTGTACACATCAAATATTTGTTCGACCTAAATATGTTTTGTATATTTTCAAACATTTTATACATTATTTTTCTTCATGGTGCTTAGCCCCCACCTCTTAAAAAACTATCCAGAGTAAAATGATATTGTTGACTTGTTGTGACATCATCAGTCAATATTGACAGGGGAATGCACATTCGCCCAAGCTGAGTGCCTGCTCACAATATCATCACAAGCATGAACACAATACCAACTCACACACTATGGCCCACTTTTATGTCTTGTTTATATGAACGATATACAGTGTAGCCAAAAATTATTTGGACACCCTGAACAAAAGGAAACTAACTATTTGATAATTTTTCAAAAATGGCCTTATTATTTTATCTTGATTTCAACGATGCAGCATCTAATAAACACATACAATGAATTTTAGGCAGCTCTTTACCACACATTTTCTTCAAAATTTGTTATAGCATCATTTAAATTAAAGTGATTTTTTTCAAGGTGTCCAAATAATTATTGCCTACACTGTATGTAATGTCTCTAATAAGTTGCAGTTTATTTTGTTTGCAGACGATACCAGTGTGTTTATGTCAGGTGACGATATTGATACTTTGATTTTAAATTTTTATTTTGAATTGTAAAAAATTAATCAATGGTTAATATTAAATAAATTGGTTCTTATTGTAAATAAAACTCGTTACATGTTTTTTTACTCACAAGAAAATTGATTACGATAATGTTGTCATTTGTATGAATGATAGGATTATTCAACGAGTTGATTCATTTAAGTTGTTGGGTGTCTTAATCGATAGTAAGCTTGCTTGGCATGAACACATCGATACTATCTGCAATAAACTTTCTAAATGTATTGGTATGTTAAATCGATTGAAAAAAATTTCTTACCGTGTACAAAGTGAGTGCAGTGAGTTAGTGACTATCACTTTGCATTTTCGCTCATTACTTGGCCATGCAATGTCCATTTGACTTGAAATTTTCACACAATACCCTGTGGACATATGAGATAACAACAATATACATGGCATCAACCATTCATCACGTTTTGCACATGTCAACAAAGTTACTAGATCCCTTTAATTCAATTTTATGTATTCGGTGGCAGCATTAATAAGGCTATTTTGCTCTTTCTAGCTGTCTCCTCATTTTCATAATTGTATTTTATCTGTTGTTAAATTTTGTAAATTTTGTTGTGATTTGTTAATGTTATTGTTTTTTATGAGATTTGAAATAAATGATCAATTCAAATTCAAATTCAAAAAATCACTTTCAATTTCAATAGCAGTTGCTTTATCAGAAAAGATCAGCCAACATTAGGACAAGAAAGGATATGCCTAAGCTATTGTATGGAAGCATGCAGTGCATGCTATTGTGACAAGTTCTTTTGATACTTTACTGGCCAGTGATTGACAGATGATGTCACAACCAGTCAATAATAGAATTTCACTCTGGAGACTTTTTTTTAAGAGGTGTGGCTTAGCAACATGACGAAAAATAATTGATAAAATGTTTTAAAATATACAAAACATATTTAGGTCAAACAGTTTACAAATATTGGATGTGTACACTCATACAGATAAACAGAAGTCAACATACATTTGGTTGGCACAGCCCATTTAAGCATAGCTAGTCGATTGACAACTCATAGTTTTCTATGATAACGTACAAGTTTTAGGGGCTAAAATAAAATTTAACCAGTACTAATCTTTCCCTTTAACAAAAAAAAAAATCACTATTTCCTCGATCAATCTGTACGGGTGTGTTTGGCATGCACCGTGTTATGACAATCATAGTCAGACTAATTGGGGAGGGGGAAGCCTTTTTTTCAAAAGATTTTACCCTAATGTTTGGATATTTTTGTCACATCATTTGTGCACGAGCCCCCCCCCCCCCCCCCCCCCGATCCCGCCGCTACGCCACTGTTGACAAGTGTTTTATATTGAGAAATACACGCAGTTGTTCCGCATCGAACCGCGAATTTAACTAATTTTGGTTTCTATTTTTGTTTACTCTTGTCTTGAAGGCATGAAGGGACTTTCCACTTCTAGGCCTCACAGTGCCCCGTATATAAGCTTCTCAACCATGCCTATCTTGCAGACATCTGCACAATTAAATAAAACATTCCATGTACCACACATATATGTATTGTGTATCCAGTTGGTGAAATTTCAATGTTCATGGTGATACAGAATTCAAATGATGCAAGAACAACGCAAATCGCGTTGTAGTCTCATTTCCTTTCTATTCTTAATACGTATCATTGTTTTGTACCATCCAAGTGTACCAAGTTAAAAGAACAAAATACGCATTTTATCACTGACAATGTGAATGTACATACTGTAATTTGAGGAGTTTACAGAAACTCCATTGAAATTGACTATATGACCAAAAAAATGTTCGGAAAACAATTGTAGCCACGGGTACTTATACCGGGCGAAGGCGGGCATACCGGCTGTGAAATTATGGCCAAATCTCAGCGGCGCGTATTGAACTTTTAACTTAATGTCTGCAGTAATGATATTTGCTGGTATTCTTCTAAATTTATCAACTTAAAGGTAAACTTGAGTATTGTTATTTCTCGAAATCCCCCTTAAAATGTATTGTAATGGTTTTGATTTCATTTGAAAGTTCATTGAATAAACATGTGAAATGAGAATCATTCCCTTTCGAATGCTCTCGTAGTTGTAAAAGTTGATTTCAAAATATTTTATTTATTTATCGTCTAGCCAGTCGATGTATGGTGGCTCCAAATCTGAAACTATTTGCAACTATCACATTTGCAGCCGAACACGTATTTTGCATCAAAATTTACTCTTAGCGTATTATTTTGGATTCATATTTTCCTTGGAGCATGCTTAGTCACTTAATATCAGGCTTTAATGATAAGATCATAGTTTCAGTCGATAAAGTAGACCTTGACCAATACTGAAATATATCTTTAAGCTAAAACTAAGAAAGTAAAATAAGGGTTAACTTTTGCCACTTATATGTGTGAAAACCATTTGTGTTTGTTTGTTTTTTGTGCTTGCCAGGTGAAAACATGTATCCCTCATGACTATGCAAGGCCCCCGGTTCCACCCCCCCCCCCCCCCTCTCTCTCTCTATCTCCCCCCCCCCCCCCCCCCACTGCAAACGTACAGCTACGCCACTACCCTTGATCATGCGATTGGCAATACAACGTTGGATAGCAACGGCTACAATACAGCTCTTCGGATTGGATTATTTATAAGGGGAAAATCCCATGCTCTAATTACCCTCTCTGGTCCCTGAGGGTGAACCCGTTTATGATGTATTCAGCGAGCAGACAATGATTTTTCACAATTAGGAGGGAATAACATATCTATTGTTATCAAACATCGATCCAGTGCTTGTATGGTGGCTTGGCCTTTGGGAAGGGCTTGGGAATCCCCAAATCGGGTCCCATTTCTTTTCATACTCTAATTATTAAATTATTTATATTAGATGAACCCGGTTCCCGTAGGCGATGGGTCAACCCATTAGTGAAATAAATGGAGTTACCGCATTCGACGGTATTGTGTAATACAGTTTTTTTTTTAAGGGTTTATGGTGTACCCCTTTTCAAATGTCTCCCTAATTCCGGAGATATTTAAGACTGAATTGACAAGCATTCCGGAACGTTTTTTCGATTGTAGTCAAAGTATCCAAATATGGATACTTCGTTCGTCCTTATTGTCCCAAATTCGAATACTTCGTGCCAACGTTGGGGCCGGTTAAATCTGACTTATGTTTTCTTTTCTTTTTTTCACTAGGTTGAAAATATAATATATAACATTAATTTTGTCTCTTTTAAAAAAGACAGAGCCGACTCGACCAGATCCGACTGGTTTTCAGTCGGATCGGCTCTGTGTGCATTGCCTCACGATTTCGATTTTGCAAGTCCAAAACCGGTCGGAAGCCAATCGGGCCCGATTCAACATGTTGAATCAGCCGCGACTGAATAGGCCGACTTTGGCTTTCACTCGGGTCGGGTTGGATCGGGTCAAGTCGGCTCTTTCTGCGCCAGGCTTAAGACACCACACATACTTATAAGTCACGAGAACAACTAATACGTCTCACAGGAATGACTTATAAGTCAACGTACCGACTTATTAGTAGTGGGAACGACTAATAAGTCCCGGGCGACTTCTTAGTCATTGGAACATATACAACTTCGAGACGATACGTTTAGGAAACAACTTATAAGTCGTAGAAAGGACTAATGCCCGGCGCAGACAGAGCCGACTCGACTGGTTGTCTTTCCGATCGGCTCAGTTTTGAGTGCCTCGCGACACACATTTTGCCAGTCGAGAGACAGTCGGATGCCAGTTGGGGCCGATTCAACAAGATAAATCTGCACCGATCGACCGGGCCCAACTCTAGCCTGATTGAAACCAGTCGGGTCGGGTCGGGTCGAGTCGGCTCTGTCTGCGCCGGGCTTAAGATTGTAAGGAGAGGGAACGACTCCTAAGTCGGAGTCGAGGGAACGACTTATTGAGGGAGTCGAGGGTACGACTTATTGAGGGAGTCGAGGGAATGACTTAGAAAATAAGCATTGCATGTTACCTTAGTGGCCCACTTGGAAGGTCCTTACACCATGCCGAAATTGAATGCACAAACAAGCGATTGCCCAGCTTACCGTATTAAATTAAATGCACATACGTTTAAAATAGCGCCCATTAATGAAGTCGAATGCACATTTGCGAATTTGAAGTTCGCGATTTGACATTTGAGTGCCCATATACGAATATGAATGCTCGGAATATGAATTTGAATGACCGAAGCGACTCCTCCACAGCAACTGCACGAATTTGAATGCACATAAACGAATTCGGGCGCGTAATGTAGGAAATTGAATGCACTTTGGCGTAATTATGTCGCTGGGAGTACACGCACATTGTATGGATACTAAGTTTATAATCATCTTTCCTGCATTTGCCTGTATTTTACCCTTCCTGGCAAATAATTTACGTTTTCGCTCCTGAAATTTGTAATGATATAATTTTGGCCGGAGATGAAATTATGTTTTTTACACGAAATTGTATTAATTGCACAAGTACATGTTTTTGCCCGAACTAGTTAATATTATCTAGCATGACTTTCGTATACGATTTGCCCGAATGATTCAGTTTTTAAAACTTTCTGAGGCAACCCGAGTGCTAGGTATTAGAAAATGAAGAAGAATAGAATTTAACTAAAGGTTTGTTAGATATAATATATATTATATACCTCCTTATATATATGAAATACGAGGGTTCGATCAAAAGTTGAAAGACCTTACTTTAAAGGAGTGATGTCAGATCATGGAAATTAGGCATGCACTCGTTGCATCTCTCTAGTTGACCAACTGACTTGTTTCCTTCAGGCATTGTAAGGTTTCTGTGTATCTGACCTTTAACACAAGAACTTGACAGTTGGGTGTTGTCAGCTTCTAAAAAACTGATGCCATAACTTTTCCAGCAGATGAAGCCACATTCACCTGCATCGGATGGGGTGAGATGGGGGTGTCAATTGCATGGACTGTGTCTTTGTTTTGGGCCCAGTCTTGTATCGAACAATCATCCTGGGCTCTGTTCGGCTACAAAGGACGCTTTTTGGTGTCATGCGGCTCTGCTTGGCGGCACATAACCGTTTTTAAAAGAGTCTTAAAAGCATATATGCGTGGGTTATTAGACGCGTGGATCCATCTTGCGCACTTTTACGCACGGTACGTAATCCCCATTGGCTCAGTTATAAGTAGCGATCGCAAACTGTTCCACTTCCGAATACCCGAGTCAAAAATGCATTAAAAATAGTCGCGTTCGGAATGTTTGTACTAGTCGAATGGAGATCCATCAGAGATGTTTACGAGCGAAAATATCACGTAACACGCTTAACCGCAACCGACTTCAAAGTGCCGCCGTTTGATGGCTAGGTGACAAGAAGGCCTTTGTTCAGATATTTCGAAGCACCTCTCTTCGATCGATCCAACATATATCTTGAGTTTACCTCGAGAGATTACGGTGGAGTCGAGTTGGAATTTGCTGACTACCCTTTATAACCCACGCATATATGCCTTTAATTTGGCCAATACTGTGTAAACGTACCAGCTATTTTCATTGTTGCCAAAATATTTAGTTGTCAATCTTTTACTTATAATAACAGAAATCTTCTTTCAAATGTGTGTGTGTGTGTGTGTGTGTGTGTGTGTGTGTGTGTGTGTGTGTGTGTGTGTGTGTGTGTGTGTGTGTGAGTGTGTGCGTGTGTGTTTTTAAATAGTAGTTGAACCCAATATACGTGTGTATCATCAAGAACTGCTCAAAATATTTTTGAGAAATTGTGGCGAACCTTTCCAATTAATATAGAAAGTAAATGTGTCCTTCTGTAATCCTGGTAATCATGGTAATTTTTGTTTTTAAAAAAGCAATATCTCCATTATTGTCAATCTGAGATATTCAGATTGAAACTGCTGAAATATAGAAAGATTTACATCAAAAATGATGACTCCAAATTCACTATATTTTTTGGCGTACAATAAACGTAACAGCTTGAAGATTGTCTTTTTATTTCAATCAATTCATTTCAGCATAATGATAAAATACAAGTAAAATAAACATGGACAAAATGTACACATTCAGTATATTATAGAAAATATTATTAAGATAAGTATTAATTTGCTTAGAAGATTTTTTTTTTAACGCAGCATCTATGAAAAGGTATAGCTTCAATAGCGTCTTATAGCGCCGTTTTTACTTGTGGTAATTGTGTTTTAATGTCGCTAATGGTATTTGAAATCTTTAAATTATTTATTACACAATACAAGCCCTAGGTACGTAGTATCTGGCTTCAAATTGTATTGTGCAATACCATTAAAACAACAGTAACAAATCCGATTAATACATTTCATATCGAAATAAGACATTAATCAGTATATATATACATACTGAGAAACATGTGTTAGCAATATTCATGAAGGCAAAACCTTATTACCTTATTAGGTAAGCGATTAAAAAAAATCATACAGCACGAATACATTTAAAGGGATAGTACAGTTTTGGTATCGAGGGCGCTTCAAGAAATAATTAATTTGTGAGGTAATGGAAAACTGGGTGTAATATTCGGAAAAGCACGTGATTTTTAAGATAAAACAAACTTTATTTGATCAAAGTCGGTTCAGAAAGAGCTGAAATATCAATAAATATATCCAAATGGAATAAATGTGGGACCACGTTTATTCAACAATTTAAGGAAAAATCTATAAAATGCCTAACCTTTTTTAAATGTACCAAAGATGTTTATATTGAATCATTATTTTAACAAAACATCACAATCACAATTTGTTATGAAAATGGTTGAAACCAATTTGTTTTAGAGAGCGCCTTCTTGTGTTTTCACGGCTGCTTTTTTAATGATAACAGTATTATTTTTAACTTGGACGTTTGTAAGTTTTTCCAACTTTTCGGGCATGGTGGAATATAAACTTATAGTTTGCAATGATATGGTGCAAGTGTTGGTTACTAACATTCAATTTGACCGAAACTGTTTTTTCCCTTTAAAAGTACCTAAAATTTCACACGATCACAGTGATCGCAAGAGCTAAGTTCCAAAATGCGCTAAATATACTCTTCATAAACAATTACGATATCAGTACATTAATAATCTAGGTAGCTATCTAGAAATCCACAATTTAAAAAAGAATTTGCACAATAAAAATAAAAACATGGAACGATCAATTGTCATATTCCATTTGGCATATGTACACCGTTGGACAAAGAAACATGCCTTTTTTCCAAAGTTGAAAAGTGGATTTAGCGCTTTTGGAATTAAGCTCTTCATTATGAGCATCTACGTAGTAACATTGTCAAAATCCTCAAAACTTACTTGGAACTCTAGCGGTTCTCAAATAGCTCATCGCATTCGTGTTTAATACCAATAGAATCATGGAACAGCTTTCGGTTTTCCACATTTATATTCCGTTATACAGATATGTATGATTGAATTGGTCAGATTTATAATTATCCAGTGGATAATTATAACTGTGTACAAAGTCAGTGCAATGAGTTAGCGAGTATCACTTTACATTTTCGCTCATTACTTGGTTATATCATGACATTCATTTACCATGGAATTTCCACACATCACTATTAAAATGGATATATCGAATCACAGAATTATTTGATCAACCATGTGCCAGTTTGTGCAAGTGTCAACAAAGTTTAACTAAACATAACACAAAAAATAAGCCTTTTAGCTTTTAGTGCGACTGTAAAACAGTGCAATTTGAAATTTTTCAATAATCAATAAACTGCAATAATGATATTACTTTTACGAATTTTGAAATAAGAGCATTTTGTCTTTTATGTTGCTTACTCAACCATGAGGTAATGGTTTCCTCTTATTTTTACACAGTCAGTCCTAACTACATGCATACTGTATACATATTTTGGTGGGACGAAAAATTGAAACAATTCTTAGTTATGAAAATATGAACAGTTGTTTTAGGGGTACTTACTTTTTTGTTAGGTCTAGATCCCTTTAATGGTCATTATTTGTCAGATTATCTGGTTGGAATGTGGGAAATTAAAGTTATCATTAAAAGTATACTGTTTAGACAAAGGAGAAAGTTGGGTTAATATTACTAGTCGTGTGGTATAAATCGATGAGGGTACATTTCATCGTACGCGTCTCGGCACTTCGGGATAATTCGTGCGCAGTCGGGTGTCAGGTTCGTAGGCAGGGGCTTCGGCGTGGCGCGCCCGAACCCTGAGCTCGTATACGCGCGCTTGAAGATCTTCCCCTGCGCGAGTCGGTCTGATGTCCAGTATTCGGGCGATGCGCTCTTCCAACTTCTAATCGATTCCGTGGACGCGTCCCAAGAGAGGAGGTCGTCGCGGTACTCGACGCCAATTTCCTCGCAGATACGGCGCAGGTATGGAGCGGGGTTCGCCAGTAGGTCTTCGCTGTCGATGATGAGCGGGTTCGGGTCGACGTTTGTCTTGATGTGCTTCCACAGCGCGTTCATCTCACCGTACCTGCAGAGAAAGGTCATTTTGACATGACAAAGTTTAATTCATTTATTATGATGATTCTTTTATAGTTTCTTTATATATTATAATTATCTAATGTATTACGGGGTAAGTGTTCAATGGACAGAAATACAATCTGAATTTGCAAATGGTGCCTCCTATTACTGATCGTAGTTATTACAAGTGCAGCCACTTTGGGTAACACAGGTTGATATCTAGCTCAACATCGGGCATGAGAAAGAGGCTTTACTCCGCGCAATTAATGGAGGAAGGGTTAGGAGAGTGGATAGTTGGAGATGGCAGGCTATCTCTGAAGAGGGTTCTCTTACCAGTGCATCCTTGGGTAGTCCGGGTGGAACTCCTGTGTATCTAGGTCAGCATCCATGTCCGCCTCTCTGACGTAATATTGCCATCATGCCATGGTCCTGAAGGAAGGGGCTCCTACACCCCTTATATTTGATGGAGGGGAGGGGAGGAGCTCAAAGGGAAAAGGGTGTAATTTTCTGAGGAGGTTCCTCTTACCAATGCATCCTTGGGTAGTACTGGTGGAGCTCCTTTATTATGAAGATCAGTTTCCGGTTCCGCCCCTCTGACATTATATTGGCATGGTCCAGAAGGAAGGCGCTAGCTCCTACACCCCGGGGGGTTACTCTCATACAAAGGTGCTACCCACCCGTGTCCATCAACCTCTGAAATGGACCCTAACGTCGAAAACTTGTGCACCTGAAAAGATACCCTCATTATACAGTGTTATAGGGGTTTTCTAAGGAGTGCTGAAATTAAACCAACCCTTTTTTAAGGAAACGTCGACGACGTGCACCTGAAAAGGTACCCTTTTTGTGAGTTTGTTTCTAATGAGTGCTGAATCCACCCCTTTTTAAAGAAAACGTCGACGACGCCGTTTAGCTGAAAATGATACCCTTTCGACGCTTTTTTGGACGCGGGTGCGTAGCCAGTCACGTTGGGAGTTTTGATGTAGGGGAAGGGAGAAGCTCATGAAAGGGAAAGGGTGTAATTTCCTTAGGAGGTTTCTCTTACCAATGCATCCTTGGGTAGTACTGGAAGAGCTCCTGTATATCTACATCAGCATCCGGTGCCTCACCTCTGACGTCCATCGTCATACTCCTGAACGACGGGACGACGCGGGCTGGGTCCCGGATGAGAAGCACGTGCTTGAAGCCTTCGGGCAAGTAGTCAAGCGCTCCGTCAGTAGCTACCGACATGTCCTTGACCACGACGGTACCCCGCTCAGACCGCTCTAGGCTCGTCTTGATACCCTCGTATCTTTGGATGAACAGAAAGGAAAATCATTAAAGGAATAGTTGAGTTTTGGTAAAGAGAGTACAGTTTTGATCAAACTGAATTTTAGTAACCAAAACCTGCACATTTAGGCTACATTACAAACTAATAGTTATAACTCCAGCAAATGACTAAGTAAAAAGCCTGTCATCATTCAAAAAGAGCTGTTAAAACTCAAGAGGACGCTCTCTAAAAACTCATTGGTTTCAACCATTTAAAATAAAGATAGAGAGATAATCAACAACTATTTAAAATCCTCTTTTGTCAATTTTTGAAAAGAGGAAACATTTCTTATATTTGTTTTAACGGCTGGTTCAAAATTATCGAATAAATGTGGGGCCCCACAATTATTACAAATGGTTATGTTTATGGATATTTCAGCCATTTCTGAACCGATTTTGATCAATAAAGTTTATTCTGTCATTAAAATAGTATGCTCTTGCATATTTGACACTCAGCTTTTCATTATTTCACCCAAAAAAAATATTTTGTGTAGCGCCCTCTATACCAAAACTCAACTATCCCTTTAAATTATTCCTAGAGAATGATATAGTTGTAATGTGTGATCACAAATGTAATGATTTCAATGATATGTTTATACCACAATTGTACCTCACTCAGCCTCCGCTCAAGGCTAGTCCTGCATGATGCATTCATAGCTTTATGGCCTAGACATATACATTAGATCAAAGATCAAACATATCATTCATAATGAGTGATTTCAAGTTCGGTGTTGGTGGTGATACAACACTAACCCTAGCCCCTAACACCGTCCTCATTGGGTGATTTCAAGTATGGTGTTTAAGGCCGGTGTTAGTGTTTATTACACACAAACACCAGTTTGATAAACACTATCACCAGCCCTAAACACCATACTTGAAATCACCCAATGACTTTCAACCTAACCTTACGGCCAAGAAAAGTTAAATTGATTACTTGGATCAAATTATTACATTGGTAATGAATGTAGAGATTCTGGACACGGACTACATGTAGGCCTATCGCCATGTCTGAGCCGGAAGGATTAAACACTTCGCATGAAAAGGTTTACATGAGTGGATACACGTTTGCCTAATTTTGGCTGTCAAATGCTATGCTTAGTAGAAGATTTGTATGAGTTTTGATCACCCCGACTGACGAATGTTTTCTGGCCAGTCCATTACAGTTGAAAACAAGTCTGTCTATGGACTGCGTCTGGTTCGTCTTTATTATTTTTTATAGCGAATTTTTATTTTAGGATTTAAATAAATGAATACAAAAAATGGAATGAAGAAAATTAGGTCAAATCAAATTTACTGAAGACAAAGTTAATTTTGGCATTTGGCGTACGATGGTGGTTTTAGAATCAAGTAAAATAAGATATGATTTATAAAAGACAACATAGTATTGCCAAAGAGAATGCACAATGGTCATGATGGTAAAGGTACTAATAAACTCACTAGATACGCTCTTATAAAAACATACCTACATGATTAGTTTCTCGATAAACTATATTTGTGTCATTTAAACGGACAATACCAATATTCAACTCCAAGTGTATAACAATGACGTAGCGTGATCGGGCTGATTCGGGGGGGGGGGCACACCTTATGACGTCTTTTTTTTCTTTTTTTTACAAAGATTTTCCCTGTTTATTGTTTTTTCGACAACGTAGCTGCGCCACTGATTATATTTATTTAGTGATTTATTTATTTCCTCTCATAGGGTGGATTGCCCTTTCAGCACAGCTGATTTTCAAAGGGGTCCACAAGTAGGTACGAGTATTCAAACGAGACATATTTATATTTGCCAGTGATAATATACTTACGATAACAAGGAGGGATCGGCAACGGTGCATTTCATCTGCGCCTGAAAGCCCGCGGCCACCTGGTCGAATAGGGCTTCGTTGCCGGTGTACTGCTTGGGCAGCTTGATGCCCTTCCACTTCTCCACGTTCAGCGTGGTCATGAGAGCAAGGCTGAAGGGTTCGAACCACAGCTCCGTATCCTGGTTGAGGAAACTCAGGCACTTTGCTATGGCCGTCGATCCCGTGCGTGGCAGGCACCAGAGGATCAGGCGGCGTGGTCGCGCGATGACGTTCGTTGTCGTCGTCGTCATCGTCGCCCTCGTAGTGGCGGTTGATGTGACATCTTCTTTGCCGTTCTTCGCTGACATTATCTAAGACTGCTTTTTTCGGGCGGTTGAATGTATATAAAATCGAGCGGAGTAAAACGTTCACGGTTTTTTCAAATGTAACGAAGCAAATCACTATCAAAATTGTTTAATGAAGAGAAGAAGAAATCTATTCCATGTATAGTGTCAGAAATATGAGTAATGTTGGTTCGTCTCGAAGGCAATGCAAGCAAACATTATTTTGCACTCCATAATTTTTTCCACAACTAAAATATGGTTCACTTTGCCAATTGAGCTACTGTCTGCGATTCTAACGGAATGTTATCCCTGAACTGTCTTCTTTCTTGAAAATACCAGCCAAGACACGTTCTGCAATCTCTTTGAGACGTTAACGGCTTACAGGGATGAGGTCATGACTCATGCTTCGTAACGCAATGGGGTACTATTACATAGGCTAATCTGTTCACTAGAGTGAGGAATACAAGTCGTGATGTCTTCAAAGCTATCTCCTGCAGTATTCTGTGCATGCAATGAGGGTCTGTTTCTGTGCATGCATGGTCACTGAATAAAAGCGAATGTTTGTCATTTGTATATTTGCCGTCTTCGACAGCATCGTTCGTGGTCGCTGAGTAAAAGCAATACCACCTCCCTGGTAAAAGCGAATATTTGTTCAAGTTATATTTGCATTATATTACAAAGTAATTTTGTGGCCCTGCTTACGGTTGTGGTCGCTGCAGATAGAAGCGAATGTTTGTTCAAGGTATATGTTTGCCTTCTACTACATATGGTATGGGAATCATTAGGATGTATGATAAAGATTGTTTGTCTTGTCGTGTCATGTCTTGTCTTGTTAATACTGCACAAATCGCCTCCAGATGGTGGCTATAAACGTGCAGGCCTTCATGCAATCAAGGCTATAATATGCACTAGATTTAAATGTTTCACGGCAGTGAATTCCAGAGTGGAATGGTCCGGGGGTACAAGGAAAAATGGTAGCAGTTCTTGATACTTAAAGATTTTCTTCATTGATTATAAATTGAGTCGAATTTGGTTTGATTGTGAAGGTTATCTTGTACTTTACAAGCCTCGAGAAATTCAGATATTTTTGATTGTATCGTAGTTTAAGATGTGGTGCTGGCGGGTACGAGGCCTCCTTTCTCGATCTTGGTTGTTGAGCGATAGGTGACGCATGTTTGCTGGTATTAGTGAGTGTGCTTCTTTGTACAGCATGGAGAGTCTGGCTGTCGTACGGCGTTTCTGGAGCGTGTCCCATTTCAGATCATGAATCATGTTAGTTACACTGCTGGCCCTGCTGTAATCATTTGCAAATCATTTCCCCAAATTGTCAGTGTGTACTTTTTGATGAGGGTCCCAAATTGAGCTCAAATACTCAAATACTCGAAAGTTAATATTGAAAAAATTGATAGTAGTATTGATTATATATTAGTAACAATGACATAAGTACACAGTGGCGTTGCTACGGGGGGCACGTGCCCCCCCCCCCCCTCCCCTCCCCCTCCCCCCCCCCCCCCCCCAATCGTTTGGCCAAACAAAAACAAAAATTGTCGAACGACCCGAAATTGAGCCAAATGTGTCGTTATCATTCATTATTATCATGTTTTATTAAATGTGTGATAATAATGATGTTATCAATGATAATAAAGAACAACATAACAATCGTTCCCTAGTAGTAATAGCTCACTATATCAGTTTGAAGAATCCTTCCAAGTGGGAGGCCGCGGGCATAGCGCCTTAATTATGCGAATTGTCAGTCCCGCGCGCGAGGATCGACACTCCGTTCATACCGCATTTCAAGGGCCGGTCACATTTACGGTAGTGGACGTAGTGATCCGTAGGGCAACTTAACGTGGGTCAGACGTGGTGTAAGTACGTTAAACTAGGTTAAACTACGTTGAACCACGTTAAGGTACGGTGATGAGCCACAGAAGGGTACGGATAAGTACGTTCAAGTACGATAATCTACGATCATCTGTACCGCATGCGCGTTCCCGAAAAATCGTTAAAATAGGGAGTCTTTTAGTATTTTTTTCCCGAAATAATTGTAATTAGGGGTAGTTTTCAAATCTTTCAATAATTTTGCTATAGCCTCCCTTCCAAAAACCTGTAATAGGGGGGGTAATTTTGCTGGCTTCCCTACCAAAACCCCGTGATAGGGGGGTAATTTTGATGGCTCCCCTTCCAAAAGCCCGTGTTAGGGGGTCAAAATCCTAACCCATTTCCATCCTTAAAGGGGGTATCTCTAAGAATCTGGAACAAGCAGTGTATGGTTGACCGCCTGAGTGGGGGGCCGGGTATAACAGCCGGCGGTGTGGTACGGCCATTGTGCTTTTTTTTAAACAGAGCAAGTCTGTGATTTGTTTTGCTAAAACGTGCCTGGACCTACACACTTAGAACTAGGCGTGCACTTGGCGTGTACGATCGTCCCCCTCAACCCCTTCCGTGCCCGCGTACTCCTGTAAAGGTGCATGTCCCGCATACGTGAACATTTTCTCGTCTGAGCGTGCACAATGTATGGGGTGGAAATGTGCACCCTACGTGTAGTCGTAGTCGGAGCAGATAGGTTTATATTTTTCGTATCTTCCTCCTAATTTTGAACAAATTACAATGATAATAGGCACATTATTAAATGCTAAGATGAATTTGAATGTTGGGTGTTGATATATTTTTGAAATAAATTATATGTGTTGTATTTTGTATAATGCCAGATTGATTATTCCCATATTGTTTCCTTGAACAAAGATTAGACTGATGTTATCAGATCAGATTTTATTTTTTATTAAATTCCGAAATCAAGGCTCATCAAATAGCACTGATAGACTATGTAATTAGAACAAATATATTTTGATTGATTGACTGAAACTAACTTTGTATGAAGAGAAATTAATTATGCACATGCAACTTGAAAGCCCAATCTGTTTACTTACCTCCTGTATCACACTAAAAAATATGAGTGCAATTAGGGTGCACGATCTTGTCCCATCTTGCACCCTTGAAAAGCTGCATATGAACACCCCAAGAGTGCCCATGTCTACCTTATAGGGTGCACGGTCTTGACCCATATTTTGCACGCCTTAAGGTGCACATGTGCACCCCTGAAAAGGTGCATATGAACACCCCAAGAGTGCCCATGTGAATTATGGCAAACAAAAAGAGGCATAAGAGAGAATTCGAACCCATTACACACTAAAAAATATTTTGCACGCCTTAAGGAGCACATGTGCACCCCTTAACAGGGGTGTACATGAGCATCCTTGAAAAGGTGCATATAAACACCTAGTCTTTTGACAAGCCTGTCTCGTCTGAACTGAGTTGAATGCAAGGAACGACTGGACAGCGCGACTACAATGCACACTCTCGAGGGGATCGCACGTGAATTCATCATTTTGCCAGATAGCCTCCATCAGGCGTTCAGTCGTTCCTGATCTTGCATGCAGCGCAGCCATTGCTTGCTTGAGACACGAAGCCTTGTTAAAGGCTAATAAACACCCCAAGAGTGCCCATGAATTATGGGCAAAAGAAAAAAAAGAAGAGGCATAAGAGAGAATTCGAACCCATTACCCCTAGTTTTGGAATCCTCAGCGTGACCAATAGGCTACATATATACTGCTGATGGTTAGAATGGTCTTATCTTAAACATATCCCTCAAATCTTATCCAAACCCTAATCGTAGTTATGAATATGCATGAGTAACCCTTGACGTACATCACTGCTTATGAATAAATCATTAGGATAATGGTTTGGGAACATAGAGTTATATACTAAAGAAAACTAGAGGGCGCACTCCCTGAAATTGCTGTGACGAGATAAACGAGCCGTCCGCCATCTTAATAAGCCAGTTCGTAGTTACAATCTGAATTGCCTTTAATACGGGAAGCGTGGCTTTGGTAATTTATTAGCATGCTCGACTTCCTTGCATTTAGTACATGTACCTCGACCAACGCGCGCAGCGACGAGTCTGACACAGAGCGTCATGCTTGCATTTATATACAACATTCAACAATGCATAATATTGGTTACTGATTTAAACCATAATCTTTACATGATCATAACTCTACCAATCTTCAATCATTCCCCGTGCTTAACCCTAATAGGGCCGGGGGGGGGGGGGGCGGGGGGGGGGGCCATAATGCCCCCCCCCCCCCTTCCGCGATTTTTTGTATTGGTCCAAAACGCTGTACAATGACTCGCCGCGGCTTGGTGGCTTTTTTTCTATCGGGTCTTGCGCACATTTTAAAAAAAAAATTTCGAAAATCGGACCTACCGTTACAAAGTCACGTGACCTTTTGTCTATGCATGTTAGCCCGAAAATCGCTCAATTTCGTGATTTGTGTACAAAACATATGGAAATATAAATTTTCGTAAAATGAGGTGTATCATTAGTTATTTGGTGTTGTTTACATGTTATATGTTGGTTTGGGGATTCAAAATAGTTAAATTATAGTTAGAAATAAAATAAACAACAAAAACAATAAAATACATAAGTTAAAAAAAACAAATAAATACATAAGAAATTAACAAAACAATAGAAAACATAAGGAAAAACCGGGCTCTTCGAAAAATTGTTGTCGTATTATCATTACAAATGCTCTAATGAATATATGTAGTGAAAACCAGAGTTTAATTATGAAGAATATATGATTTATGGGTAAAAATATGAATTTCATGACTTATTTGCATAAATTACCATAAATATGCAAATTAATGAATTTTTCAACATTTTTAAAAATTACCATTGTATTCTATACACTTCACTTATCATGCGTGCACAATTTTACGGCGATCGGCCGCTCCGCGGCCGAGATCTTAGGGGGGCCATAATGCCCCCCCCCCCCTCGGCCTGCTGAAGACCTCAAATAGCCCGGCCCTTTTAGGGTTAACCCGTCAAATTACTCGATATCACACTACTACAATAACCTAATACTTAACCATCAGGCTCTGTCATAACTATTACAACTACAACCATTTAACTAATCCAAATGTGCAAACTGGCACATAGTACTACTACAACGTTCTACAATCGATCACAATCTATGATCGTTCGATCTATATCTCATGATCGATCCCTACTTAATCATCATCGATTCCCCGATCCTAATCACAATTAATCCCTTAACAAATATTATCCATCCATCATAAATTACCAAACTGTCCTATCTTATACATAATCTTTATCCACAATTATACCCGGTAACATCTAATCCATAGCCTCTTTCCTTAATCCTAATTCAACTCCACCATAAATTATCCATAATTCTAACCACTATTTACTCATAATCGATTCGATTATATACCCAGCGATTTGGATAATGCTCGAGAAAAAAAAGAAAATGTGCACTCCAGGGATGGACATATGCACCTTTTAGGAACCAAATCTACTCCTTAATGGGTGCAAGTTTGCACCTCGAAGGGTGGAAATGTTTTCTCCAGGGGTGGACATGTGCACCTTTTAGGAACCAAATCTGCTCCTTAGTGGGTGCAAGTTTGCACCTCGAAGGGTGGAAATGTGCACTCCAGGGGTGGACATGTGCACCTTTTAGGAACCAAATCTGCTCCTTAGTGGGTGCAAGTTTGCACCTCGAAGGGTGGAAATGTTTAATCCAGGGGTGGACATGTGCACCTTTATGGATGCAAGTTTGCACCTCGAAGGGTGGAAATGTTTACTCCAGGGATGGACATGTGCCCCTTTTCAAGGGTGCTCATGTGCACCCCTGTTAAGGAGTGCACATGTGCACTTTAGGCGTGCAAAATATGGGACAAGACCGTGCACCCTATAAGGTAGACATGGGCACTCTTGGGGTGTTCATGTGCACCTTTTCAAGTGTGCTCATGTACACCCATGTTAAGGGTGCACATGTGCACCTTTAGGCTACCAAAATATGGGACAAGACCGTGCACCCTATAAGGTAGACATGGGCACTCTTGGGGTGTTCATATGCAGCTTTTCAAGGGTGCTCATGTACATCCTTGTTAAGGGGTGCACATGTGCACCTTTAGGCTACCAAAATATGGGACAAGATCGTGCACCCCTAGGGGTGCACAATTGCACTCCTATTTCTTAGTGTGTAGGAGGTCTACTAATTCTAATAAGAGTGCTGATGCTGGTTTTGTGCACGGTAAAGTACGTCATAGTACGCTAGGGTACGTTTGAGTGCGTTAGACTACGTTCGACTACGTATAGACTTCGGTTTAGTACGTTAGCATCACGGATGTTCAAAAATTAAATCGAAGATCACGGCTCCCCCGAGTTAATACCAAGTTAGCATCACGGACAACTACGGTACGGTGCGGATGCCGGTACGTTAAACTACCTTCAACTAAGTTCAACTACGTTACACTATGTTAGCCTCCACTACGTTCAACTACTTCCACTACCGTAAATGTGACCGCCCTTCAGAAGTATAGAGCGCATAGGCCTAACACACTGCATAGCGCATGGTAAATCGTCCACCCGGGGCCTCTGCAGGATCCTGCAGCTGTCTTCCGCTCTTATAGATAATTTTGACCGTTTGAAGCCTTTATGCATGCTATAATTATAGGCGCATAGTTCCAAAGACAAACTTCCTTGACTAATTACTTTAAGCCAAATGCACCCGTTCCATTAATTCATGATGCATAGGCCTACTGTTGATGATCATGATTGTAAGAGCACCAGTCATCTTCTCCAGAGTCGACATCTGCATCAATTGAGCATAGGCCTACTGAACCTAACCCAAGGGACCCGTGTCGTGGGTCTAGTCAAGCGGTACTTGAAAAATGGGCGACAACAAGCGGTCGACGGGGGAGGGGGACATGCCCCCACCCCCCCCCCCCCCCATACTTTTGAAAGTCTGTCTCGGGTATGCACCAAATGCACCAAATCGCACAATTTAAAGCCAAAATTTTGCAAAAGCTTTCTACAGTGGGAGAGGGACGCCCCCTCCCATACCCTCCCCCGCTTGGTCGCTTCGCTCCCTCGCAATGCCCCGCCCACTTTAGAGAACCTGTTGCCCCTTCTTGAAAATGATCATTCTACATTAAGCGCACCATTTACAGATCCACCTAACCAGACAATGTACGCCAGAAACAACAGTTCCACCAGGAGATACACATGGGATCAACAGCGTGAGTTTTAGTGTGTCCACGAGCGTTTGATCCCGGGGGATAGGGGATATATCCCCCACTTTTTGATGGGGGTGGCCTGTACAAGTACAAACAATCCCCACTTTTTTCGAAGTTAAATCTTTTTAAAATTTTACAAAATGCATAATAACAACAATAATGATAAGGACAATGATGACCATACTTCTAAAGTGATATTTTAAACACCAATTTCGAAAAACCCCTCCCCCCAAATAAATATAGACATGCACGGACGATGTGAGCGTATTTGAGTCTGGTGTTTGTGTAGGTTCGATTGTGTTTGTATACTATATAGCGGTCTAATCATGAGGGAGATGTTTTAAGTCATGATTTCTTAAATTTAGTATTATCAAATTTCCTTCCAAGGTATGCACCAGATTGCATTATTTCGAGTGAAAATTTGCAAAAGCTCCCTACCGTATTCAAACATATAAGGAAACTGACCAGAAAATTAATGTGATTAAAAGAGAGCAAAGAAAAATGGGATTCTAACGGGATTCGAACCCGAGACCTCCGGATTGCATATATCCCCAAGTTGATTTCCATCCTTCGGGTTTATGTCAGGTTTATAATAGCTTCTGACCACTTGAGCAATGAAGAATAACGGGTTTCAGGGACGATCACCGTCATAGGGTTTTCTATAGCTCAGTCGCTAAGAGCACCGGTCTAGCAATCCGGAGGTCTCGGGTTCGAATCCCGTTATAATCCTATTTCTCTTTGCTCTCTTTTAATCGAATAAAACTTTCGTAACTTTTCATTTTTAAATAACTCAAAAAACATTTCATGGTTTCTATTCAATTTGAAGCAGAAGAAGACGGGAAAGAGAATTTTAGTCTCACACTCACTTTTATGATGAACATTAACTGCAATATTTGGTATGAAAATACCTCTACACAATCAAAATCAAAATCGATACCCCAAGGTTTATTTTTCTGAAGGTTTATTAGTTTGAACAAGCAAATTTCAGAACACAATGAGGGGCTAATTTACTTGAAACTGAGGTGGCATTCTCTGGTTTGGAGTGATACACAGTATTCACAACAGTTATATACACCTTGGAATCTTACAGCAAACAATTCAATCCTTCAATCATACTACACGCAAAAACAACACACAGAATTACACTATGATTACCATAAAATTACTCCAAATTTATTACATATACGTTCAAATCCCATAGATAAATAAACAGCATCAGCATAAAGGTCAGAATATTATCTGGCTATAAAAAGAAACATATACCATTTCTATCAAACCCTCCCAAATCCCTGGGGAAAAACACACAATTTGATATATTATTAGTACATATGTCTCTAGAAATTTCAAATATTCCTTATTTCACATAAACAGAAATGAAACGACATAATTAATGTTGATAAAAACAGCAACATTTTCTCCAAAAATACTTAACCAGATGCAAACAAAAAATTACCCTCTGTGTGAACATTATTTTAAAATGCTGTTGATCAAATTTGAATAGAACATTTCTTTCTTCCAGGGTAATTCGTTATTGTATTATAACTACACATTTATAACGGACAGTTTTCCGCTCAGTCCTCCCGCATTGGATTACAAAATATTCAATTTGTAGAAGAACACATTTTAAACTCAATGCAACCTCTATAAACCAGTTGCATTCAAACAAACATTTTGTGCAGAATTATACGAAATCAATGGTTATTTTGTAAAGTTATGTTATGTGTTACAATGGGCCGTATGCATAAAAACAAGCAATTGCTTGTGCTAGCCTTTTGCTTGAATCGGTATGCATAAAAACAAGCAATTGCTTGCAAGCAAAAGCATTTGCTTACAAGCACAAGCAATTGCTTACTGCTCGTAAGCAAATGCTTACCAAACAAGCAATTGCTTAAAACCGTATGCATAAAACGAACCTTTTACTTGTCTTGATAAGCAATTGCTTGCGTTTTTTCAAGCACATCCAGACCAGCTTGAGCTCTTGCTTACTCAGGGCATTCGCGTTTAAGGATCAATTTTTCGTACCGTTTCAGGATGATTTCAAGCTCCATATTCCAGAGGTTATGTTGTGATCAAATTCCTGTTATTTTAGACTTTTTACGGCAATTTTTGTCCATCGATCTGCACAGAAACCCCCCTGATGCTCCGCGCTGTTTCCCCCCTATTTGCGTAATAAAAAATACTGCTGCCAGGTCGGGCACGAAGCGTTGTTGCCCTGCAGTGCGATGTTCGCACAACCGTAACGATCCTTTGTCCAACACGTAAGCAATTGCTTGGCAGTGCAAGCAAAAGGTTTGAGTACAAGCAAAGGCTTGTGCATACGAATTTAAGCAATTGCTTGAACTTGATCTTTTGCTTGACAAGCTCTTGCTTGTGCTTAAAGCATTTGCTTATAAGCAATTGCTTGTTTTTATGCATACGGCCCAATGACTATATAGGTCCTAGTCATCAAACAAAAAGATTCTTCACTCCAGTCACAAGTCTAGAAGTAAAAGATGTGATTAATACTCCAAAAAGGCAAGCGGATATGATGATTTGTCAGTACGTTTGTTAAAAGATGCAAAGGGTTTTGTTTGTGAACCACTTGCGCATAGTATGTTTCCAAACAAACTTGAAGTGGCAAGAGTTGTACCGATATTCAAAAAAGGGGATAGAAGATTACCAGGCAATTATATGCCCATTTCCATGTTACCAATAATAAGTTAAGTATAGGAAAATTTTGTAAATGCTCGTGTATTGCAATTTTTTTAAGACAATTATAATATTTCGTAATATAGAATATATTATATTATATAAACATCAGTATGGATTTAAACATGGTTATAGTACTAAACTGTCACTGATAAATTTGAGTAATCAAATTACAAAATATACTGATGAAGGGCGTATGAGAGTTGATGTATTTATTGACTTTGCCAAAACATTTGACACCATCAACCATTCTATTTTTTTTTTTTTTTACTAGAGCACTGCGGAATTCTAGGTGTGACACTTGAATGGTTTAACGATAATTTGACCAATAGATAACAGTTTGTTAATTATGATGGTGTACAGTATGTTAATAAATCACTGTCATGTGGTGTTCCTCATGGGTCTGTACTGGGACCGACTTTATTTCTTATTTATATAAATGATTTGCCTAACTCGTCCAAATATTTAAATTTTATATTATTTGAAGATGACTCTAATTTATTCCATACTTTTAAACCAGAGGAACGGCGCGTTGATTTGACAGAAGTAAGCATGAATCTGAATAATATTATGAAATGGTGCACTGTCAATAAATTGAATATCAATCTAAACAAAACTAAGTACATTGTATTTCAAATTAAACGGAGACATTTTGTCATTTCGGGTCAGTTGTTAATTCTTTTTTTTTTTTAACATTATATAATATGTTGATTCAGCATCATTTCTTGGCATTCTTATCAACAAAAATGTAACTTAGAAGAAATATATAAATAATGGGTGCAATACAGTCATTAAAATAATTGGAATTTTGTATAGGATAAGACATTTTGTTTCAAGAAATATTTTGGTTATGCTTTACATTTCATGTATTCTACCCCATATAACTTATGGTTTAGAAGTTTGGGGTGCTGCAAACAAAATTAATAATCATGTTTTTATTCTTCAGAAACGAATCGCATGAGTACTAGCATACAAAGATTTCAGACATCCTTCATGTCTACTCTTTTTTAATTAAAACTTGTAGACGTATTTAAACAATACCATATGATTTGTATATTCATGCATGATTTTATAAATAATGATCTACCTCATAAATGTATTGATTACTTTTCATTTCTTGCTCATCCGTATAAAACACGGAATAAAGAGAAATGTAATATGAGCGTTATCAAAATTACAACAAACGTTGGAAAACAATCAATATAATTTTCAGGGCGACATTTGTGGAACAAACTACTATTGGATTTTAGAAAAAATGTTAAAAGGAAAAGCTTTTGCCAATCACTAAAACAATACATTTGCAGCGAGTAGAATGATTAGAACAATAATCATTAATTACAAAGAATTCATTTTAGGTTGTGATTGATACAATTTCGATGTGTGTACATGGTGTAAATAAGTTAATTTAGCAGAAAATGTATTTTTTGTTTGTGTACTTTATTATTATCGGGACCAACCTCGACTAGTATTGTGCTATTTTGTTAGCCCCTTTTGTCAATTCTTCTATTGTATTACTAATTTCAAGATGTATTATTAATCTGTACTATGAAAATATATATATATTATTATTATAAATTGGAAATATTGAACTTATTATTATTGACAATAAACAAATTTCATTTAATTTTATTTCATTTCATAAAAGAGGCAAATTTCCGTGTTTTGGCGGCCATTTTGGATTGTTGCGTTAAAAAAAATGCTCAAGGTTTCGTGTCTGGCACCCAACGGATATGGAATCAGCACCCTCAAATTGACAAGAAACCATTAAAAAAACGTTGTATATCTTTAAAAAAGAAAAACAAGGTCAAGCGGCCACTATAGCATGGGCTATAAGCAATATTCTCGAAAGCAGAACCTTATAAGTTATAGGTAAGCGATTAAACAAATCATAAAGCACAAATACATTTAAAGGGATAGTACAGTTTATATTTAGAGGGCGCTTCAAGACATAATTAATTTGTGAGGAAATGGAAAACTAGGTGTAACTTTTGGAAGAGCACGTGATTTTAAAGATTAAAAACAAACTATTTGATCAAAGTCGGTTCAGAAAGAGCTGAACTATCAAAAAAATATATCCATTTGGAATAAATGTGGGACCACGTTTATTCAATAATTTCAGGAAAAATCTATATAATGCCTACCCTTTTTTAGAATAGATGTTTATATTGAATCATTATTTTAACAAAACATCACATTCACAATTTGCTATAAAAAATGGTTGAAACCAATTTGTTGTATACAGCGCCCTCTTGTGCTTTAACGGCTGCTTTTTGAATGATAACAACATTTTAACTTGGCCGTTTGTAAGTGTTTCTACCTTTCGGGCATGCATGGTGGAATTATAACTTATATTATATGACCTATAAAGATACTGGTGTGCGATTGGTCAAAATGCTGTCACGTGACCATCGCTACAAGGATGAGAAGCGTTATATTGACCGATCAGTCAATATAACGCCGTTATATTGACCGGTGACGTAATTTACGTCACAATGGGTGTGTGAAGATGAACAATGTGCGCGTATTAGCATCCTGGCACGCGCAGCGTTGTTAAGCTTTCTACGGAGATTGCGCGATCCGAAAGTAAATTTGAAAGGAAGGTCGAATAAAAAAGCATTTTGCGCAGCATTTCGATAACAACACACTGTTCTACTGGAAGGATTTCGATTTAATCTAATGATTTTCCCTTGTTCATAATTTTATTTCAACACCAAATTTATATTTATCTTGATTTGTATCTATATAGGTCATCATAATATAACAGATATTGACTTTTTCCTTCGGGAACCATATAACATTTCATTTCCCTTGGGGAGTTATATTTTTGTCTCGGAATACTATATTTTTCCTCAGCGCTACGCGCTTCGGAAAAATATAATGTCCCTCGACACAAATATAACTTCCCTCGAGGATCTCAAATGTTATATTGCCCCTCAAGACAGTCAATATCTGTATAATAGTTTGTAATGATATTATGGTGCAAGTGTTGGTTACTAACATCCGATTTGAACCAAAACCGTATTTTCCCTTTACAACGGAACTAAAATTTCACACGATCACAGTGATCGCAAGACAATTGAAGAGCTTAGTTCCAAAAAGGCGCTAAATCTACTTTTCATAAAAATTGGTTAACGATATCAGTACAATAATACTCTATCTAGAAATACACATTTTATGAAAAATTACACAATCAAAATCAAAATATGGAACGATCAATTTTCATATTCTCATTGGCATACCGTATGTACACCATTGGACAATGAAACATGCCTTTTTCCAAAGTTGAAAAGTGGATTTAGCGCCTTTTGGAATTAAGCTCTTCATATGAGCATACATTTTATTATGCCTTTATAAGTACTTTGAACATTATTTTGTTGACTTAAAGGGATCTACGTAGTAACATTGCCAAAATCCTCAAAACTTACTTGGAACTCTAGCAGTTCTCACATCTCATTGCAATAGAATCATGGAACAGCTTTCGGTTTTCCAAATTTCTGTTCCGTTATACAGATATGTATATGATAGAATTGTTCAGATTTATAATTATCTAGTGGATAATTATAACTGTGTACAAAGTCAGTGCACTGAGTTAGCGAGTATCACTTTACATTTTCGCTCATTACTTGGTTATATTATGACATTCATTTACCATGGAATTTCTACACATCACTATTAAAGTCATGCCTGTAAAGTGTCTAACTCCACGAAAATTACTTGGAGCTTCCTCGTTTCTCTTCTACCGTGTTGTTTAGCTTATGGTAAAAGAAGAATAAAATAGGGTTTGATTTTTTCAAATGTCCCTTTAGTATGAAGATAATTATCATTGAAATCTTTTATTTGAAAAAACGTTGATCAACGCTTTTGATTAAAAAAAAGTACAATTGTCCTAGCTTAACACGTCCGGATGCAGCACGCGTGGGAAACATTCCGGAGATTGAACTTTGAGCCGAGCGAGCACAAATTCCATGAATTCTGTACTACGTCTGTAAACATACACGGGTGCGAATATCTCAAACGGATGATTATTACTGCGACAAATGTATGGCAGACCATCAGTATTCGGTGATAAAATATGAACTCAATATTCGTTTTTTCACTAGGTAAACAGTGTTCGTTTTCTTTCAAACTTTCACAAATCTTTCAATTGTATTTTACAATAATATTGATATAGGATTGAAGTCTCAAATGTCATTTTGTGCAATATCTGACACTTTACAGGTATCACTTTAAAATGGATATATCGAATCACAGAATTATACATTTTATAAACCATTTGCCAGTTTGTGCACATGTCAACAATGTTTAACTAAACATAACACAAAAATAAGCCTTTTAGCTTATAGTGCGACTGTAAAACAGTGCAATTTGAAATTTCTCAACAATCAATAAACTGCAATAATGATATTACTTTTACGAATTTTGAAATAAGAGCATTTTGTCTGATATGTTGCTTACTCAACCATGAAGTAATGGTTTCCTCTTATTTGTACACAGTCATTCCTAACTACATGCATATATACATATTTTGGTGGGAAGAAAAACAATTCTTAGTTATGAAAATATGAACAGTTGTTTGTAGGGGTTCTTACTTTTTGGTTAGGTCTAGATCCCTTAAATGGTCATTATTTGTCAGATTATCTGGTTGGAATATGGGAAATTAAAGTTATCATCAAAAGTGTACTGTTTAGACAAAGGAGAAAGTTGGGTATCTAATATAATATTACTAGTCGTGTGGTATAAATCGATGAGGGTACATTTCATCGTACGCGTCTCGGCACTTCGGGATAATTCGTGCGCAGTCGGGTGTCAGGTTCGTAGGCAGGGGCTTCGGCGTGGCGCGCCCGAACCCTGAGCTCGTATACGCGCGCTTGAAGATCTTCCCCTGCGCGAGTCGGTCTGATGTCCAGTATTCGGGCGATGCGCTCTTCCAACTTCTAATCGATTCCGTGGACGCGTCCCAAGAGAGGAGGTCGTCGCGGTACTCGACGCCAATTTCCTCGCAGATACGGCGCAGGTATGGAGCGGGGTTCGCCAGTAGGTCTTCGCTGTCGATGATGAGCGGGTTCGGGTCGACGTTTGTCTTGATGTGCTTCCACAGCGCGTTCATCTCACCGTACCTGCAGAGAAAGGTCATTTTGACATGACAAAGTTTAATTCATTTATTATGATGCTTCTTTTATAGTTTCTTTATATATTATAATTATCTAATGTATTACGGGGTAAGTGTTCAATGGACAGAAATACAATCTGAATTTGCAAATGGTGCCTCCCATTACTGATCGTAGTTGTTACAAGTGCAGCCACTTTGGGTAACACACACAGGTTGATCTCTAGCTCAACATCGGGCTGTGCTCCCTGAATTCCATTGTCATCGTCAGTGGCGCGTAGTGTGGTACTATGTAGGGGCACGTTCATTGTTGAGGTCAAACACATATATCGTTTTCGAATGTACCCTAAAGTTAATCTTTTCATTTGTTTTAAGTAAGGAAATTTGGCGATATCTGAGGACTCCCGGCCCTACTCCTACCCCTGCGGCGCGGCATTCCGTGCTTGAATAGCAGCAACCATGCGCCACGGGTAATTTTTCCGACATATAAGTTTGTGTTTTTGCGCCACGGGTAAATTTTTTCCTGGCGAAAACCCTGGATGAGGGTATGATTTGTTTGCAGAATTTCTGGGGGAAAGTAAGTTCTGATGGGTGTTGCTTGATTAAGAGTTGAGATCAAACGCAAAGTTGTGATTAAACATGAGTCAGAAAATATGCGCATTTGAGCCAATCAGATTTGCGCATTTAGCCAAATTTTCTGACTTGCATTACATCCCCGCATACAAAATAATCGTATCAATGCCCATGGTTTACCTTAATTTGCATAAATATAGACATTCTTTTAGAACTCTAATGCTACAGTCACAAATGGTCCGGGCGCCGTACGATTTTTCTCCCTACGGCGGATTTTCTACGATTTTGGGAAATCGTGATATCGTACGATGTCTGTGGTATATTAGAGTAGCAGTCACATATTCTCCGGGCCCCGTACGATGACCTTTGTCTTAAAATAAAACATAAATCGCACGGCCCCCGTGAACACAAACTAAGTGCCCGTACGGGTGCCTTACGGTACTCTTACGGTGACTCCACGGTACCCGTACGATTTGAGTGGCCAAATCGTACGATATTCGAAAAAAAGGCTGCGATGTCCGTGCTGTGCCCGTGCGATGCTCTCTACGCTGTGTCTACGGGCTTACGGCAAGTACAACATCGTACGATGCATTTTTTGTTTTAACTCCGCGTTAAACAAATTTTTGACATCGTACGGCGAGGAAAAATGCAACGGCGACCGTACGATAGCCACGGCACCCGTGCGGGCGCCGCAAGATTCCCGCAAGATTTCACCTAAAAGTGGCATCGTACGGGCGCCGTAGCCCAAATCGGACCATTTGTGACTGTAGCATAACGCGGAGTTAAAACAAAAAATGCATCGTACGATTTTTTACTTGCCGTAAGCCCGTAGACACAGCGTAGAGAGCATCACACGGGCACCACAAGGGCATTGCACGGGCACAGCACGGACATCGCACGGGCACAGCACGGACATCGCAGCCTTTTTTCGAATATCGTACGATATTGAGACAGTAAATTTGGCCACTCAAATCGTACGGGTACCGTGGAGTCACCGTAAGTGTACCGTAAGGAAACCCGTAAGTGCACTTAGTTTGTGTTCACGGGGGCCGTGCGATTTATGTTTTATTTTAAGACAAAGGTCATCGTACGGGGCCCGGAGAATATGTGACTGCTACTCTAAAATACCACAGACATCGTACGATATCACGATTTCCCCAAATCGTAGAAAATCCGCCGTAGGGAGAAAAATCGTACGGCGCCCGGATCATTTGTGACTGTAGCATTAGGAGGCGGGGGCACGTGCCCTCAATAATTTGACAAAACAATACAAAAAATAAAAAAAGATAAAGAAATATTTGTTTTATAAAGGAAAACTTAAGGTGTGCTCCCCAATCCGTCCAAGTCCGACCACGCCATGCCATGTATGATATTGCCAGTAGCTACACCAATGGCTGTGGTTCTGAAGGAAGGGGTTACGTACGCCCCATAAATGGGGCGTACGTAACCCCTTTCTTCATTCATGTGGCGGAGGAGAATGAGATGGGTCCAGTGGAAAGGGTATGTAGTTTCTGAGGAGGGTTCATTGACCAGTCCATCCTTTGGTAATGTAGGTGAAACCTCTCAAGATAACCATTCGATTACTCCTCTCTAGCGTTCTATTGCCATGGTCTTGAAGGAACATGAGAAAGAGGCTTCACTCCGCGCAATTAATGGAGGAAGGGTTAGGAGAGTGGATAGTTGGAGACGGCAGGCTATCTCTGAAGAGGGTTCTCTTACCAGTGCATCCTTGGGTAGTCCGGGTGGAACTCCTGTGTATCTAGGTCAGCATCCATGTCCGCCCCTCTGACGTTATATTGCCATCATGCCATGGTCCTGAAGGAAGGGGCTCCTACACCCCTAATATTTGATGGAGGGGAGGGGAGCAGCTCAAAGGGAGAAGGGTATAATTTTCTTAGGAGGTTCCTCTTATCAATGCATCCTTGGGTAGTACTGGTGGGGCTCCTTTATTATGAAGATCAGTTTCCGGTTCTGCCCCTCTGACATTGCCATGGTCCTGAAGGAAGGCGCTAGCTCCTACACCCCGGGGGGTTACTTTCATACAAAGGTGCTACCCACCCGTGTCCATCAACCTCTGAAATGGATCCTAACGTCGAAAACTTGTACACCTGGAAAGATACCCTTATTATGGGTTTTTTTAATGAGTGCTGAAAACCAACCCTTTTTTAAGGAAAACGTCGACGACGCCGTTTAGCTGAAAATGATACCCTTTCGACGCTTTTTTGGATGCGGGTGCGTAGCCAGTCATGTTGGGAGTGACCCCCCGGGTCCTACACCCCTCCTTTTTGATGGAGGGGAAGGGAGAAGCTCATGAAAGGGAAAGGGTGTAATTTTCTTAGGAGGTTTCTCTTACCAATGCATCCTTGGGTAGTACTGGTGGAGCTCCTGTATATCTACATCAGCATCCGGGCCCTCACCTCTGACGTCCATGTTCATACTCCTGAACGAGGGGGACGACGCGGGCTGGGTCCCCGGATGAGAAGCACGTGCTTGAAGCCTTCGCGGCAAGTAGTCTAACGCCCCGTCCGTAGCGACCGACATGTCCTTGACCACGACGGTACCCGGCTCAGACCGCTCTAGGCTCGTCTTGATACCCTCGTATCTATGGATGAACAGAAAGGGAAAATCATTTAATTATTCCTAGATAAAAAATAGTTATAATTTATGATCGCAAATGCAAAGAGTATGATTCACATTGTCTTGCTACTAATAAACTATGTATATTTATACCACGATTGTACCTCACTCAGCCTCCGCTCAAGGCTAGTCCTGCATGATGCATTCATAGCTTTATGGATAGACATATAGATCAAAGATCAAACATATCATTCATAATGGACTGATTTCAAGTTCGGTGTTGGTGTTGAGACAACACTAACCCTAGCCTCTTACACCGTCCTCATTGACTTTCAATCCAAACTTACGGCCAAGAAAAGTTAAATTGATTACTTGGATCAGCGGCCTAATTGAGCAAAAACTTGGGGGGGGGGGGCTAAACCAATCCGCATCACCACCGGATATATAGCGTAATAGCATGGTTGCCAATTTTGAACAGCAGCGGTGAGTCTGGGACTTTGTGAGGGAGCGAAGCGACCAAGCCCGAAGGAGCGAAGCGGCTGAGCTGAGCGGCCCAAAGCGGGGGTGGGTGTGCCCCCCACCCCCCCCCCCCCCCCCCCGTCCCCCTCCCACGGTAGGGAGCTTTTTCATATTTGAACTTGAAACTGCAATCTGGTGCATAGGCC
>JBAMJV010004830.1:0-59296 GCA_037951105.1 Echinarachnius parma | reverse complement strand
TAGTCTAAGTCAGCTTACTTTGAGATAAAAATCTTAGCCAAAAGGAGATATTTTAATGGTGATAAAAGTGATTGATGATGATTATGACGACGACGACGATGCTGGTGGTGGTGGTGGTGCTGATGATGATGACGGTGGTGATGGAGATGATTATATCATTATGACAATGATGGTGGTGACGAAGATTGTATCTCTAAGAATAATTTTATCACCAGACACGATTCTTATTTATCAAGACGACTTGACCAGTTTCAAATGTGGGACCAAAAAGCCATTTCTTTAGGAAGGGGGGGGGGGGGGTGGGGGGGGGGGGGGTGGCAGAGGGGGTAGCCCAAACCCCCAAAATAAAATTCACACATTTAACAAAATATGCAAGCGAATGGTTTTCTCTGTTTTTTCATGACCATCTTGAAATAAGAGGATATGATCTAAACTTTTTATACAAAATGTTTTATAATATATATACCCAGTTCACTACAACAAAAAATTAAATGTGTGTCCAAAACAAGTATGGGAATTGGGGAGTACTGCAACACCATACTGATATTACACTGTCCTGCAATACAACCCCTACCAATTATGCACAGGAAGGACTCATAGCACAGAATAAGAGGATCAGCAGGAAATTCATTTAATTGTTACTTAGGCAAAGTTATTTGTCTATCTTTAGCTGCGACATCAGCTGGTTTTGAGATAAGTGTAGTAGTGGGGCCAGTTGTTGACCTCATTAGCATATATTATGCAATATCAACAACAACCTTTCACTGCACCGTGACCCTTCAGCTCAGCTGGTCAAGAAGTTCGTGAGACGAGTTTATTTGAGTAAAATGGGGTCAAAATCAATATGTATCGGATATACTGCATATATTAAATCATAACACCTTTCAGATCAACGATCGATACCGGAATTGTCCAACTTGATATGGATATTGCCAATTACGTAAAGTAAATTGAATCTCAAAATTACTTTTATTATAGAAGAAAATGTGGTTATAATATTGTAACATATTTTACGGCACCCCTCTAAAGAAATAGAGGCGTCCCACTTCTGTCATTGTTTTGGTTCGTTCCGGCAAACTGTCGGTTCTTGCGAGTTGCTGAGGGCGGCCAGTAGTGGAGAAATCAGCTGTTTTTTCATCAAAATCTAATGAGCCGAGAATTAGGATTTTCCCAAGATGTCTTCACACCTCCGCCGAATAAAAAACGAATAGACGCAGACGTGATCAAGTTGTATCCTTTTCATTTGTGTTTGTGTAGCAAAAATTAATGTTGTATTTTAGAAGATGTTGTTTTCATTTTAGTTCGCGCAAGGCAACGTAGCACCAGTTATCTCCATAGGGTTGCACTATTTTTGTCCACGTAAAAAGCCAATGCAGATAAAGCGAGTTGTGGACTGCGCAGCCTGTGCAACACCAATACAGCAATTAAGTCAATGGCAAATGACACCTCACCATTCGTAGCAAAACCACTACATATTTGTTGAAATGTATAACACCTATTCTGAAGTGTAAATATTGTGTCAATGTAATTCATGATAATGCGTATAAATGTTTACAGTGTTTCATTGTAAAGAAAGCCTTATTCTTTAACAGACATCACATTCACAAAATTGTGAAGATCAAATGTAAAAAATGTAATTATATTTTCTTATAATTATTTTAACTCCCCCTCTTCCATAAAAAGAAGGGACTTGTATATATATTAAGAAATCGAGCAACATAAATGTTGATGCATCGCATATAAAATTAAAAAATTGACATTTTCGTTTACAGCGCAGCAGGGAAAAAAAATGACAATTAATATATATATAAAAATTATATTTTTCACTACTTTTAAGGTAGCCTGCGTGCACTCTACGCCTTTGCCTATGGGGACTCTTTTTGGCATTTTGGTGGCTGAAGTGCCCTGAGCCTCAGTGTATTTTGTCCACAGTGTGACTAATTTCTATTTGCCCGCGACGGACACTGCACTGATAAATAATGAACATGCTGTGTCGTGCAGCAACATCGATGTGAAGGCGACCCATTGAAAAAGCTGCAAATCACATACATGCGGCTACCGACTTGTTAATCTTAATTAGGCATATTAAATATGGGCTAGTGAAAAGAAGTATAATTTACCTAAAATGTAGATTTGTGTAGCGACCCACGTTATGATTTTGCGGATTGCTGGATCAGGTCCATATCACTTCCTCAGAATTCAGAATGCCAGACGGTCGCGGTCTCCCCGACGCGACGTACATAAGTAGATATGAATCGATCGCTTGCGCGATGAGCCCAGGCGGCGCGGCCGGCCCCCGGGTACCATTGATATCGCCAGCAAGGTTCCCAGCGGTGTACATGTAGCAACGCGTGCACACTCGTCACCATTGTTGCCAATTCTATGTGTATTTCTTGCAGAATTTTGGCTTGTTTTTTTGCAATGAGCTACGGTGATAATTTTGTGGTTGCGAATTGCGCTAGAATGATCGTCTTTCCCAGTTCTGTCCAAACGAGTTATTTTACAAAGGTTGTTTTATTTTGGGGGGGGGGGGGGGGGGGTGGGGGTGGGACAACTGTCTACTTTTAGTGCAAGAATGTATAGGTCATCAAGTCAGTAGGAAAGAAGCTTTTTATGTCTTTCCCGTTTTATTGGTCTCACAATAAAGGCTTTTCCCATCGAGGCCATCATGGGCGTAGGTTTATTGTCAAACTGCCTAACTAAACCTATCTCTGTAGACGTGATTCCTATAACATGGACATAATCATGTTGTTATTTTATTTTGGGAAGTGCCCCGTTCCGTTTTTTGGGGGCCACCCTGTATTGTAATTTACCGTACATACGTTATTAACCTTGCCACTGGGTTTACACCCATTAGGGTCTACTTCCATGATGTCATCTAATTTGATTTAAGCAAAATTAAGAGGTTTTGGATTTTGATTAGCTATCGGTATAGGATTTTGGGTTAGATCAAGGGTGCAGGTAGGTTTTAGGGTTGGGTATTACGTTTAGAGTCAGAGAATATGAAGACATTTTCGGAATCAAGTTCTAGACCCGAATGAGACCTACATGTAGACCAAGTGGGTGTAGACCAAGCGACCATAAATCACAAAATTTGAATCTGGGTTATAAAGTGATAGATCTGTAATCAGTATCAACATGTAAGTATGCATTGCAGGTTATTGGTTGCAGTTAAACCCTCTCTGGAGCAGTAATAATAACACTATATACCCCCATGTCCGTGTTCACACACACAAATTTCATCGTATATACATGTACATGTAGCTAATCAGGAGCTGACTAAAGAATCAGCTCCTGATTAGCTATTACGACGGAAATTGTGTGTCTGAACGCTCACTAACGAAACGTCGTATAGCTAATCAGGATTAAACAAAACAGGGTTTGAGCATCGTTTCGTATGAGAGCTGACTATATAGAATCACGATCGTTTTGTGTGTGGACAACCGGTCGCTCGTTTAAAATCATGATTAGCTATACGAGACCTCGTATAACTGGGCGGGGCTTAACGCCCCGCAGACAGAAAAAAGACACACTGCGCAGTAGCAAACGACGCACTTATACGATGTTTCGTGCAGCTGAATGCCACTTGTTTTGGGATCTTGTTTTGTGTGTGTGAACATTCGGGTAGTTTAGTTAATCATGATTCTTTATACAACGTTTCGTTAGTGATTCTTTAGTCATGATTAAGGGATGAAAATTTGTGTGTGTGAACACGCTGATATAGACTTTTTACACATATTACAGCTCACGGTACCATGAGGGTAAATGCATTACAACGAATTAAGATATTGTGGTCAAGCTGCTATTAGTGGTGGCATGAATAGGGCCAAACCAAACCCTGTAGAAGAGGGGGGGGGGGGGGGGCTTAGAGAAAGAGGGTGCAAGATTTTATTCAATGGGGCTTAATGAGCCAAAATGCAATTTACTGTATGTGTATGGCGGTGAATAATAATTGTTTTCTTCCTTTATTTCCATTTTGGGTTGGTATTTATTTTTTATTTTTTATTTTTTTGGGGGGGTGCAGGAGGGGGGAGATAGATAATCCCCATGCAGATTGGGGGAGGGGTTGTTCCCTATTGTCTCCTTGGCTTAGCCATTGTTATCAGTATCTTTGCCTCACAAGTTTGTGTTTAATTTGCAGGTGGTATGGTACATACATGTACATATGTATGTGCAGCTGCATAGATAATTATCTTTATCAAGTACACTTGATTGGACTTTTTAAAAGGCTTTAATCCTCCTTTTCCACTTGAATGCATTAATATTATAAAGGAACATTATACACACCTATTATGTGTGTACATTTCAGTACATTTGAGCTGAATCTGGAATGCGCTGAAAATACAATGTAGAAATAACCGTAGTACATTACACTCAGTGAACAAATAATATAGCCCCTAAAAATAGAATGTTATTATTTCCCTGGCAGTTTCTTGTGAAGGCTTATGGCTTCAAAATCTCAGACATCATTAACCAATACCGATGAATGTACTTCTGAATGTACCTTGTGTGTATTTTTGTTTTCTTGTTGATCTTCAAAGTTCAAACACACACAAAATGCAAATTGATGGTCGTCAGGAAATGGTCATTACTGTATGTTCACTGTGATTGTAATGAGTGTGCTCAATTTCCCTCATATGAAAACATATTTACATCATTATTTGCTCATTACTGGATGGACACATGTTATACATGCTGTATGTAGATGATCTATCCTTCAATGATAATGGATTATCTTGTTTTTGAATGTTGAAGCTTTGAATATATATGCACTATTTTGCAAAATGAAAGAACGGTATATTTAGCCATGTGGAAAGAAATATTGACTCAAAATGTTAAAAAACAACATTTTAAAAAATGTACTATTTTTCAAGGCTTATTTAATTCCCATCACTTTAAATACTAAATCATGGAGCTACTGTATCATGGCCCCAATATTTCACTGTATACCTAAAGGCCCAGTCCCATACTAACGATTTTCACGCCGAATCGCAACGATTTGACGTTCGTCGTGAAAATCGCTTAGGTCGTGTTGCATCGTATTACATCATTGATACCCATTCAACTGGGGGGATGATCTATTCATTCATCCCCCCTGATGAATAGGTATTACGTAAGTCGCTACGCCCATGCCCAAAACCGTGGCTAAATCGAGTCGATTCGTTCTAGTAAATCGTTGCAGGTCGCCGTGAAAATCGTCAGTATGGGACTGGGCCTTAATCTTTATAAGGGTCTTTATATGCATGGGATGATGGAATACATGTACATTTGTCAGAACCAATTAGTATCAATTGGCTAAGTACTCAGTGCTCAGTATGTCTGTTCAATTTCTTTTTTTTCCTTTTTTTTTTTGTTGCTTTAATTTCAGGATACCATGCTCTAATAATTGCCATGAATTCATTAAAAATTGGCTTTGGGCCATCAAAATTACATACATGTATGCAATTTTTGCTTGCCTGAATGGGCAACAACATTATAGCAGAATGTTTAATGTTGTATTTGTTTCGGACTACAGTACAGATTCAGCTTTTGAGCCACCAACATGTGGACAAATCTTTATTTTTTATTTTCCCAAATGTACAGATTCAGCTTTTGAGCCACCAACATGTGGACAAATTATTTTTTATTTTCCCCAATGGCCACAGGGAAAACAAGGTTAACAAATCTACCATTGTCATACACATGTATTTACTGTGAACCTATTCATAGCATGCAAGAAATGAAACTGGGGCTGCCAAAATCCAAGCCCGCTTCTGATAATCCGGCGCAATCAATAAATCTCCTTTTCATAATGAGATTGTATGGGAAAATGGATGCATACAAAATACATCTACCCTCAATCTAAGCTACGTAGGGCACTGTTCTAGCTCCCAATTCATTTCAGTTTGTTGTACTTGTTCTCTGGGTTGCCAATTTAAGTGATTTTCTACACTTGGTATTTCTGCACATATTTATAAGCATTCAATATGTTATAATGTGACCAAAGATTTGGTTATTCAATATCACATCTACATCATTTATTTCACATCTAATTCTAAGTCATCTTAATCACCTAATCACCATTTAATTCAGCCTGGTTTTCGGCATAAATTTGTATTCCTGCTTGTGCATGACATACATTGTACTGACATCCCTTTAATGTGACCCAAAGATATTTAACAGTTTTAAGATCAAATGAATTAAATGGGGTATAGGCTTGAATTACTTCAGACGCTTGTTACACTATGTATTTACTCAGTAAATGTGTACATCTACATGTAGGCGACCATTTGACCTTGTTTTCAGTCTTTTTATATCTGTGCTTGTAGGCCTATATGACAGCCATTTAATGTGATCAAATATTCACTTTCCTAAATCACATGAATATTTCTAGATCTGGGGTCACTGTTCGATTTGATTTGATCTGATTCTTTTATTTTCAACATAATCTCATGATATAATTATACAAATAATACAGAAATTCATTCTTTAGCTTTAAAAAATGAAATTAACTATAATAACTACAAAGGTTACCTAAAATGTTGCTGACGAGTCAAAACAAATGCATGTTTTTAACTTAAAAACCAATATCTGCCAAACATACTGTAAGATACGGACAAGAGCCTAATTTTGTTCAGTGCTGGTCAGATCATGTACGTATGTATGTACATGTAATAATACTGGGCTCTGTTATTACAACTCGTTTCAATAACTGACATGCTAGTTGGGGGAATAGTAAAATCTCATTTTTAGACACCGTATGTGTACAAGTGAATGCTTTATTAACAGTAACCCAGTGGAAGTGCATAATAGGTTGTATTTCCTTCCACTTAATTAATGTGTGCTGTTCATTATTATCAAATGGATTCCTCACTATGGCATACTACATGTACATTATATGGGGCAAGATGGAGATTTGTCATCTCCCCTCCCTTGGCTGGGAAAAGTAAATGAAAATGATTTACTAACACATTTCTTGCTTGTGTGTAATTGCCCCTGCTTGATGTTGATTCTAGCCAGGTCTCTGATTCTTCTCTTTTTTTTTGGGGGGGGGGGGGATATTTATGTTATAATTAGGTAATTTTCTCTCACTTACATGTAGTAACGAGATCCTTGAATTACAGTTAGAACCATTAAATCTTGTAGTCCATTACTGTGGAATATATTAGAGGGTTAGAGCTGTGTTGTTTTGAATTGCCTGCTGTGCAGACACCGACATATATACAGTATGTTGAATTATAAGCTGATTGGTAGCTCTGTCTAATCAGATCATAGACCTGAGCTTCCTTTAAAGCTGAGACATAAACCAATGCTCAAAATTGTATTGCACTGACCTGCTGGTCTGGGGCTGCTAGAAGTTATCATAGTCAGGGCCACCAATTTTAATTAATTTCATGTCAAATTTGACCTGCCGTTATACGTGCAACCACATATGACTAGAGTTTCTAATGTTTTTCTTTGTTTGGGGCCCCCAGTTCCAGGTTCCTATCCACTAAAAAATGAATCGTGAAATATCTTGTTTTAACTTGCCCGACTGGGCAACAAGGGGGGAAAAAAGGTGATTTCTAGTATTTTGACTGCTTGATGAGCTGTGCTTTTGGTGGTATTTCTAGGTAAATTTATATTGCGATTGTGATAAAATATTGTCTAAAATACAGTAGGCTATGGTGAAGTAAATGGGCAGTGTCACTGCTATGTAGAAAAATGTATACGTGTGTTTGTTTCATTTGTTTCCTACAATAAAGATGCAATTTGATGATGAATTTTCAGCTTATTTGAGGATAGCCATAATCAGATCAGATACGGCATACGCATACATGTACGGTATACATGCAGCTTTACTACTGTTACTCACAAATGGCTGATTTTTATTTTGATCATGCATGTATCAGCCTGATGACTAAGATGCTGTGTAATTAATGGTAGAATTTCAGGGCCTAATGGTTCAAATTTTCTTAAAGATGCAATGTAGGTGGCTTTCTAATATGACAAAAACAGGGCAATGAGCAGCCCGTTAATTGTTGTAAATTTACATATATTTTGTTTAGCTTGTTGACATACAAGTGGTAGAACTGTAGTGCCTTATGGTTAGAATTCGCTTTGAAATGCAATATGGATGAATTTCTTTATGACAGTAATTGGGTATAGTACGTGCCACCTTGATTGTTGATATTAACTTTACATATTAATAGCACGTTCGAATAAAAATGCAACGTTTAGATTTCTCCCTGATCTGTAGTTGACTTATGTTTATTTACATAAATAAATAAATGAATGTAATGTAATGTAAATAAATGTAAAAACTGCTGAAAACTGCTTGTCCCCTATAAAGGCAAGTGTAAGCAAATGTAAGTCAATGTAGCCGCGAGCTTTCGGATCTGGCAGATCCTTCTTCTAGGCATCTAGATAAATGACAACTACTGTACGTCAACATGGAATTATATATACATAAAGAGGTGGATAGGTGGTGGGAACAGCAACAAGCTAGGGTGAACAAGAACAAGAGGACGGGGGGGGGGGGAATCCAATGTAGGAGATGTTAACCCGTTCCCTTCGAGATTCTGAAATCCCCAGAGACTTTGTACATGACCCACCCGGTTCCCGTAAGCAACGGGTTAAAACGGGTTAAAACTGGTTAAAACAGGAGCAAGCTATATAGAGTTCTAGTTAGCTGCATGCTTTACAAAACAAACAAAACACATTTTTATTGTAACAAGTAGGGGATGTGCCACCGGCTGTGCAACCTTTTTGAACACGTAACATGTATGCATGATGGTTTCTAGAATAAATATAAGAATGCAAATGTTGAACTTCCAGCTGACTGGCAGCTTTCTAATCAGATCAACGAGTTGAGCATTCCATGAAACTTGGCCATGCAGGCATTCACAAATGGCTCATTTGTTATTTTGATCATAGATGCACTGCACGACTTTACATGCTGTGTTTAAAGTTCAACACTAGACCTCCCTTTAACATTTACAATGTATTGGCTTAAAAATACACAATTACAAAAGGACAGTGCTACCTTTTTTGTTCGCTAGTAAAATGTATTTTGGGTTCTTGAAATACAAATGAAAATTTGTTAAATGATGACATAAATGTCCCCTGTTCCCTGGGGTATTTATTTATTTTTCAGGGCTGTACACTGGGATACCAAAGAATATGAAATTATTTTTGTTAATAAATGCTTTATTAACGTTCAAAAAGCTCTCTTTTCGGCCGGGGCAGCATGCATACAAGCGCTGCATGCACAACGCAATACACCAGCGGCGTCCATGATTGCCCTGCGGTACGGTTGTACTTCGGGTGGACACAAGATGGCGCCACACAACGCAGGATACCGAGGAACAACGGTACCCGGGGTACTGCGCGTGTCATCAAATGTCCAACTGCTCTGTAGCTGTGTAATCAGATTGGGTAGTGGCTTGAGCATTCCATGAAACGTAGCCAGGCATTCACAAATGGCTCATTTGTTATTTTGAGCATGCACTGCACGACTTATGTGCTGTGTTTATGGTTGAATCCTATGTTATATACATACAGAGTTTATTTGTATTGGCTTAAAAATATAAATTACATTCACATTTTGACAGTTCTCAGACAAACGGGCAATTTATGTTTTTGTTCACCTAAAACCTATTTTGAATGCAAATGTTGAATTTTCTGCTGATACAAATAACTCTGTAGTCATCTAATCAAATCTGTGGCCTGAGCATTCCAAGAAACTTGGCCAGGCTGCATTCACAAACGGCTCTTTTGTGATTTTGATCATGCACTGCATGACTTACGTGCTGCGTATATGGTGGAGCCATAGAATTATGTCAAACATTTACAATGTATTGGTTTAAAAATACAAATTTCAAAAGGATAGTGCTACCTTTTTTGAACACAAACATGTATTTAGGGTTCTTGAAATATGTATACATGTAAATGTTGTATTACTAACTGGTCTGGACTGTAGAATAAGATCGTGGCTTGCGCATTCCAAGAAACTTGGCCGGGCTGCATCACAAATGGCTCATTTGTGATTTTGATCATGCGCTGCAAAACTTCCGTGCTGAATTGTTTATGGTGAAGCCATCTGAGTTCTGTTGGACATATATTGACTTTTAAAGGAATATAAATTACATCTTGCAATTGGGAGGAAACATCGATGCAATGGGCAAAGGTGCAAGTTTTTGTACACAACAAATAGCAGGGTTTATGATTACATTTTTAATGAAAACATTTCTGGTGGCTTTCATGGTCAACTAAGCATAAGTTTCATTCAGGTGGCCAAAATGTTGCATTAAATTCAATATCAATATCATTATCACAAACACATATTTGGATTCTAGTGGCCATATGTTGGGCCACCTATTTGGTAATTTCAGGTAGCTGGGCCAACAACACACATGTACGTCTAGTTGCCATTGGCTCCCGGTCCACCGCTTGAGTCAAGCCCTAAATGTATTTGTTGTACATACAAATGTACTTAACCCCTTGACTACAGGAACCTGGTGGGTTATGTACAAAGTCTATGGGGATTTTAGAAACTTGAATGGAACGGGTTCAAAATAAGAATGTAAATGTTGAATTTCCAGCCGAATGACATCCGTCTAATCGTATCAGCAGGCTGAGCATTCCACGAAACCTCGCCAGGCATTCACAAATGGCTCATTTGTGATTTGGTCATATACACTGCACGACTTACATATGCTGTGTTTAAGGTTGAAACCTAGAGTACTATTTATCATGTACAATACATTGTCATGTACTGGCTTAGAAAATACATAAAAGGTATATTTCTGTTCATAAAAATAATAATGCAAATTTCCAGCCGATTGACGGCCGTCTAATCAGATCAGCAGTCTGAGCATATTATAATTCCGTGAAACCTGGCCAGGCATTCACTAATGGTAATTCCAAATTTGTGATTTGGATCATGCATCGCACGGCGGAGGTGCTAATGTATGTTGATGGTCAAACTGTAGCTGCCTGAAATGTATAATCATTTGAACCTCTGTACAGTGTGAGTCAAAATAAACAAAACCGGACTTTTATAGACTATTATAGATC
The DNA here is from genome assembly GCA_037951105.1 of Echinarachnius parma. Classification (NCBI taxonomy): domain Eukaryota; kingdom Metazoa; phylum Echinodermata; class Echinoidea; order Clypeasteroida; family Echinarachniidae; genus Echinarachnius; species Echinarachnius parma. The sequence continues at coordinate 48,259 of JBAMJV010004830.1, read as the reverse complement.
CACAATTCTAAACATGTGTATGTTGATATTGGTATCATGTGAAAGCTTGGGAAATTGCCTTAAAAAATATATCTCATACACTACATGATCACATCACGCTTCACAGAACGTGACCTAATTAACCAAAGTCATGCATAAACTACCCGCGCCCAAGTTTGCAGTGTTCTTGTTTTGTGAATTTAGTTGCATCTGTTGTTTGATTTTCAAAGATAACTTCATCCTACATGTACGTGTCCTATTCAGGGCCCCCTGCCTCCAAACAGTGGGGTTGCTGATGGGAGGAGGGTAAGGGATCCCCTTCCACCATGATAAACATGAAAAACATAGGATATTCTTGAAATAATCTTTTGAAAAAAGGGTAAACAGAGTAGACGCATCCATTCATGATGGAGCAAGACAACGGCAAACTTGGACACGGGTAGTTTTTGCATGACTTTGGATAATAAGGTCGCATTCAGTGAAGTGTAAAGCGATCAAAATGTTTGATACATCATTTTGAAAGGCAATTTCCCAAGCTTTAACATGATACCAATATCAACATATATATGTTTATAATTGTGGATTTATAAGCTATTAAAGTCTGGTTTCGTTTATTTTGACTCGCACTGTATAGTCAATGATAGTGACCACCTAGGGAAAGCAAGAAAAGTTGCCAAGTCTGTAAAGAGGTGAAAATGAGTTTCATAGCATTGTATTCCCCTGCAGGGGATCACTTTTGGTGGCCGCTGTACAGTATATGATGACATAAATGGTACCCTGGGGTACCAAAAGAATATCCGCCATTTTGTTTAATTATTTATTTATTTTTTAGGGCTGTACCGGGGTATAGCGTGCATACAAGCGCGCGCTGCACTGCATGCACAACGCAATACGGTTGTGCTTTAAGTGGACACAAGATGGCGCTACACAATGCGGTACCCCGGGGTACAACGGTACCCTGGGGTACCGCGTGTGTCATCATATGTCGAAAGAAACTTTCCACCCTAATGTTTGTAATGTGTACTGTACGTACAAATCAATAGGGCAGGTTGGCTGCTAAGACAGGTTTGACTGTACATACATGTAAGTACGACAGAGAACAGAAACTGGGGCTGTACATGTACATGCCATATTTATAACGAGAAATGTAATTTTTATCATCAAATTTAGAATGCTAGTGTTATATTTCCAGCTCAGATCTAGAGACTCGACCATCTAGGATTCCATTAAGACTGCCCAGGCATTCACAAATGGCATATTCCTGATTTCTATCATACATTGGCTTGCACACGCAGTGGCGTAGGTGATGATGTGTTGATGGTTGAACTAAGGTGTTTCTTGGTTGAACTCTACAATGTAGCTGCTACAGCGTTTACAATTTTACACCTTTAAAGCATAAACAGTGTGCATAACTATATTGACTGAAGACAAAAAAACAATACAGGCAGTACATGTACGTGTCACCTTTATGTGCATATATATAGAATGAATGTCTTAAAATAAGAATGTATATATACATGTACAGTATGTCAAATTTCTTGATGTTCGGTAGCCATCTATAGAGAGATTTTAGCATCAGGCATTCGCAAATGGCTCATTTGTGATTTCTATCGTGCATTGGCTTGCACGGCTGAGGTGATGCGTTGATGGTCGAACTCTTAGCTCCCTAATGGTTATTTGCTTTTAATGATACCGGTAATACAGATGACCGAATGAAGTAGGCAATGACTGGGCGATGACACTATTATCATTGAGGTACTAGTCTATTTCAACGTACATGTACATGTATGTGCACTCTATTAAAAAGAAAACAAATATTGCATATTGCATAAAATTAATTTGTGCTTTGCTGAAAGAAAATTTTCTTAAGAAATATTCAAAATTCAATTAAACATTAGAATGATCACAATAAAAAATATTGTATTTTTCTAATTGGAAGTTTATGATACGGTATATGAAATAAGCAATATCGCTTTTTCAAACATTGTGAATTCAACACGTTTAAACTACTGTTACCTGTGAGAACAAAATGAAAATCATAAATTGGCAAATGACTAGAAATATTTTTGAAGCTGATTTCACAAATTGAGCATGTCATTTGTCATTGTGACAGGGTAATCTGATCAGATTGAAAGAATATTTAGTCATGACCCGGCCTTGATTAACCCAGGGGGCAGAGTGCTTGGGCTATGTTCAAAACATAAAATTAAAGGGTACCACCGCCCAAAAAATAATATTCTTATTATATAGAAGGTAACAGCTTTTAGTAGTCCATTCCACCAAAAAGTTCAGAAAAATATGTTTCCAGAAAAATGATATAACTGAAAACAAAAAAGCATCACCGTACTACAACATGTGCTTACAGTATGGGTCGGCATACAAAGACTACCTTTTGTCTAGGACGAACGCATTGTGCGTGATTCTATTGTCTCCAAACGTACATGTGAATAGAATTGGCACACTCGCAAACGTTTGGCGCATACGGAACCATGAGGACATAATGGTTCTGTAAGGAGTGGTAATTAATTGCATCGTTTATAACACAATTAACACTTTGCAAAATGTTGGGCATCTATTTGATATCACACAACGATACCAAAACACATTTAAGTATGTGTTGTTCTTGGTGCCTGGTGGTCCCCTTTAAATTCAAATCTGCACTTGTAGACTGTGCATTGTTTGATGTACATACTCAAAATTAGCACAGGCCCGTAAAAATGAGCTTTGGGCCACTAAAATGATCATCAATGTAAAATTGTACTTGCCCGTATCCATGGGCAACCAAATATAACAGAATTTATAATGTGTTTCTTTGTTTGGGGCTACCACATTCGGGTTTCGGTCCACTCAAAGTTGATCAATTATGATTTGATCAAATTACTGAGCCGCAAGGAAGAAAAGCATTGATATGTATACAATAAGGTCAGTCAAGCTTCAAGTGTTTATGACATAAATTGCTTTTGTCATACTTTTTATCTAATTATATGTTGGTCTTTAAAATAATTAAGAGGATACATGGAGTTGTAGATGGACTGAAAAATATGATGTTAGCTATGAACCAGATAACCAAGTCAATGTACCTGTATGTTTTAACATGCATAACTTTGGTCAGAATAATATTGACTGATAATGCTTTATTTTGCGTGGATATTCGGAAAAATAGTTAAACTGGCATTGAAATATGAGTTGTTAGTGAAAAACTGGAAGCATTTCAATATTTCAATGACAATATCCAAATAAGATCACAATTGTGTATTACTATGGAGGTGTTGTGGCACGATCGGATAGGCGCTTGACTGCAAAGCACAGGGGTTGGGTTCAAACCCAGATCGATGCCGCCAATCAGCACTAGTGTCCTTCAGCAAGGCACTTTATCCACATTGCTGCTCCCCGCCCAGGTGCAGTATGGGTACTTGGCATGAATGAGGGTGTGAAAAAAAGCATGAGTGCAATATAAAGTAGCACCTGCTGGAATGCTCCCCAGGGAGTGGAGAGAGTGCACAATAAAGTGCAGAAGTGTATCCTATTGCTGAGTTATAAATAATCATTAAAAAAAAAATAGATGCAGGTCCCTCTGGGAGAACAGAGCAAAAGAGAACTGATGAGGCTAGCCTGGAGAAATAAGACTAGAACATTTTTTAAACATGTTTTAATCGCACATTATGAAACATAAACCTCCACTAGTACTCAAAGATATGTATCTTTAACCTACATTCTAGTGATGGGGGATGGATATTTGTACTGGTAATATATGAACAGTTTGTAAATGCCACATTCCTAAGAGTACCTGACTGCTGTTTCTTAATACTCATCCGAGGGAAATCGCTTCAAGTGACACATATATTTAAAGGGATCTATATAACTTAACATTGTCTTAATCCGCAAAACTTACTTAGTTCTAGCTATAGCAGTCCTCACCTTGTTGTATTCGTGTAACTAATGGAAGCATGGAACGGGTTTCAGTTTGTTTCTAATTTTATTATCAAGATATTTATGATTGAAGTGTTCGGTTTTGAAAGTCTCCCTGGGAGACTTTCAACTGTGTACAAAGTTAGTGTAATGATTTCGCATTTTCGCTCATTACTTCAGCCCTACGACATTTAGTTACCATGGAATTGTCGCACATCACTCAGTGGATATATCAGTTCACAGAAATACACATTTTATCAACCATTCGTCAGAGTTTGTTTATATGATGACATAAACGGTACCCCGGGGTACCAGACGAAAATCCGCCATTTTGTTTAATTATTTATTTAATTTTTAGGGCTGTACTGTGGGTATAGTGTGCATACAATCGCGCGCTGCACTGCATGCACAACGCAATATAGCTGCGGTACGGTTGGACGCAAGATGGCGCTACACAACGCGGTACCCCGGGGTACAACGGTACCCCGGGGTACCGCGTGTGTCATCATATATTAACATACATGTACATTTACATGTAGTTACCAGATCCCTTTAAGTCCCACAGATGTACATTAAATCCTGGTGATGGGATGTTTATTTTGACTGGGGATAAATGAACAATTTGTTAATGCCACATTCATATGAGCACCTGACTGCTGTGTCTTTTCCTCGCAAGAAAGTCATGTCAAGTCGGACACATTTAGATTCACACAGTTCACCCGCAAGTTATCGCAAATGTCAAAGCATTGTTAAACTTAAAGGTTTGTGGTAAATCTGAAATGTGCAAAAACGTTTTAATAGTTTGATGAGCAATTAAATCATACAGTTTAATGGTTTTATGCTTAAATACAGAATACTCTGACAATTTCATGGCAAATATAATAATTTGGGCTGAGATGAAAATATAAGGCACGTTGGACGTATGAAGCGCTTTTCAAGAATACAGAATCATATATACAATATATTCTCTTTTTTTGATAATTTTCCTTAAAATGTTCAAATTACCCAGCCATTAGACATATCCAGCCCCAAAAATACACGGGGGCGACGGGCATTTCACCCACGAAACCTTTGAAACAAAAAAATCTTTCTGCATGCATGATCAGAAATTGGGAGATCATGGCATAATCTAACAGGTTACAGCATGATAAATCATTTATTAGACTCTGAGCAGTGAGAACGATGTGAACAAAATAAAAAATAAAGAGCCCCTGTGAGCCCCAAAATAGCCCTCGTGAACATTTTCACAAGGGTGCTTTTATTTCTTAAAAAATTTCAAAATAGTCCTCGTGAAAAAAAAAGAAGAGTATTTTGGGGGTTGGACATATCAGGATGACCTCACTTTGCATGTTTCACCTCCGAATCGAACAGTATTGCAATTGCTATTCAGACAATACTAACCAGTACCTTTAAATTATACACATACACGTAGGTACAGCTAGTTCTAGAAAATTCAAGTAATGAAGAGTGATTGTTTCTTATCAAGTGAGGTATGATGGAAAGAAATACAGAGTATTTTAGATACATGTACTATACTGATACCGTATTTGTCGGTGTATTAACCGCTCCGGTGTATTAACCGCACCCCCTAAAAAAAAAAAAAAAAAAAAAAAAAAAATTATGGTCGTGTATTAACCGCACCCCCTTTTTTTTTTTTTTTTTTGTTGAAAAAAGGTGCGGGTAATACACCGACAAATACGGTATTCTTTAATGTAATTATAGATCGTATGGCATGCAATTTTTTTCAATTGTAGGCATACATATTGCCCCAACTTATGCTACAGTCTATACAAGGTCTACTAAATGAGTTCCATGAATATAAATGTAATATATGGCAAATTTTGCATCGCAGAATACTGAACATGTTATTTGTTTCTTCTGGTTTATCCTTATTCATCATAATGTAATTATAATTCGAAGCGTGTACACATTCGTAATTAAATATAGCCTTATTTTATGTGGCTTGTGTTGTGGTTGTACATTGTACATGTAGGTGTGCGTAATACTTTATTGTATGTAAGGCTTAGCATAAGATAATAAAGTTATTGAATTAATACATTTTCTGATCATGTTTTCTCATTGTTTACTTTAATTCAATTACAGTCAACCTGGTCTAGCAACCACCTTTCTATAAAGGACCACTAGTCTTCATTCCCTAGGAAACTGTGTGCATGTCAATGAACCTGTTTAACACTTTGTGCGCCGTATGCGACTATATTCACAAACAGCGGCGCGCTTAGTTCGACTTTAGTTACAGACATAGCGGGTATTGTGTGCATGCGCGCGCACACAATATACCATGCGTGCGGCGCGCGCGCGCCCTTACAAAAAAGTACCATGGTAAAACCATGGTTTTCATGGTAGTACCATGGTAATACAATGGAATCCATGGTAATACCATGGTACCCATATTTTAACCATGGTAGTACCATGGCACCCATGGTATTACCGCGGTAGTACCATGGTTATACCATACCATACCATAGTATCCACTGTGATACCGTGGTACCCATAGTTAAACCATGGTATTACCATGGTATAACCACGGTATACCATGGTACAGAACCTGGGCCAATATTCCGTAGTTCACCTATGGTATTGTACCGTGCCATGGTTTTACCATGTGTATACCATGGTAAATTTTTTACAAGGGCGCACCCAATATACCATGCGTGGCGGAATGCGCTGCGCGTGCGTGCGTGCGTGCGTGATGCTAGCGACCATAATGTGCGGGCGCCAGACAGCAGAAAAAATTAATATTTTTATTTCGGGGGGGCTACTTTTCCAACTTTTGGGGGCTACAAATTTCCGGGCTTTTTTTTCGAATTTCAGGGGCTACTAATAAGCTATAATGCTGTAAGTGATCATTTTATAAGCATTTGATCACAATCAAACCAGAAAAATCCCGAAAATCTCCCCTCCCCCCAAAGAAAAATTTATTTTTTTTTTTTTTTTTTTTTTCGGGGGCGAATTTGGGCATTTCGGGGGGCGAATTCGCCCGCCCGCACCCCGTGTATTTTTTCGCTGGGCGCCAGAGTATGGGTACAGTATTGAACTAGCGCCTATAAATAATCTGCTAATCTATCGAAACAACAGGTCTGGTCTTTATAGACAGGTTTGACAGTATTTATTTTATTGCGCCTAGCATGCTAATTTGTATATTGCTGCGAATGAAGTGCAAGCAAGTTCACATGTCAAACATTGCTTGTTTATTTTGAGAAGATTTCCCATTCTACTCCTTAAAAGTCTGTATCATAAAACAGTGGTGGTCTTTATCGACAGGTTTGACTGTATTTTTACTTCACCTTGCATTCTAATGTGTATTGCTGTGAATGAAGTACAAGCCAGCATGCTTATCATACATTGCATGTTTATATTTTTAGAAGATTGTGATATATCTATCAACCATTCAGCTCATAAAAGGTCTCTATCACTTACAATGGAGGATAGGCTAGGGGTGAAAGGTGTGTGTATCAGTAACCATCAGGTATCAGCCAGAACATCTTCCATTTAGAGAGTTTCTTGCGGCTATAGGCGCAATATCCACTGACGGTGGCTTAGCCTAGGGATGGTGGGGCGGAGAGCAAGGCGAGCTACATGTAGGGGCATTTTCTCCTCTCTACATACATGTATGTAGCCCTGCTAAATTTACAATTGAGGGATACCTTATTTGTAGTATTGTTGAATTTTACTTATTTTGACATTTTACTGAGGTACTAGTACCAACAAAGAAGTATTTTCTGCAATTGGGGTGCACATGAGGTCCCCCACCCCCCCCCTTTACTCACCATAAAAAAGGGTAATACATAACATATACAGTTTGAGCTCATGAATGTTTCCAGTTAATCTCCCCTAGCTTGTAGTTTCCTCCTCCCCCCCTAAAGAAAGAAATGCATAACATGGGTCATGCTATTTTACAACCTCATAGAGAACCTTGCCACTACCCCCCCACCCCCCCCCACCTTCCTCCCCCTACCTTCCTCCCCCCTACCCTCCCTCTTGCTTCCATCTTGTTGTACCCTCGCTTAGCCACCATCCACAGATGACAGACTTGATTTATGTACAATGCAGCACTGGTATTCATTCTGATGACAAATGTTCCCATTATAAATTAGATGACATATTTATAAGGAACAAGGGACACATATCCTTTAGCTCTGAATGTAAATGACAAAGATAATAAATTATACTAGGCTATAATTATGTATTCTTATATTACAATGTTATTCCTCCATCTAGGATATAATTATGTATTCTTATAATTATTACAATGTTGTTACTCCATCTTGAATGACCCTCGCTTAGCTAGCCACCATCCACAGATGACAGACTTGATTTATGTCCACTGCAGTTGCTTTGCGTTGATGACAAATGTTCCCACATATGGTATATGTGACATATTCATCATGATCAAGCATGTATACGAGCTGTAGCTTTTATGCGAATTACATACATTTTTAGTACACTATAATTTTACATGTATTGCTTTATGACAATGTTATTTGTTTATGACACTCATACATGCACATTTCATCAAATTTTGATGACGGTGTTTTCGATATATAGTGTAATATCGTGTACTTTTCACCTTTGACGAAGGTAGTTTTTAGCTCATCCGGCCCGAAGGGCCCGATGAGCTTATGCCATGGCGTTGCGTCCGGCGTCCGTCCGTCCGTCCGTCCTTCCGTCCTTCCGTCCGTCCGTCCACAATTTTCAAAATGCTTCTTCTTCGTTATTTTTCAACCGATTTTGATTCTGATTGTTTCATAAGATAGGGCTAGGAGGGGGATTTAAAACTTCTACACAGAATCGTGAAATTCATTATATATGCTAATTTATGCAAATTTATTCGAAATCACAAAAAATGCTTCTTCTCCTTCATTTCTTGACCGATTTTGATTTGGTTTGCTTTATCTGGTAGAGCTAACTTTGGTACACTAAACTTCTACACAGAATTTTGAAATTTTTCTCCATTAATTAATTATGGTAATTTATGCAAATTTATTCCAAAAATCACAAAAAATGCTTCTTCTCCTTCATTTCTCGACCGATTTTGATTTGGTTTGCTTTATTTGGTAGAGCTAACTTTGGTACACTAAACTTCTACACAGAATTTTGAAATTTTTCTCCATTAATTAATTATGGTAATTTATGCAAATTTATTCCAAAAATCACAAAAAATGCTTCTTCTCCTTCATTTCTCGACCGATTTTGATTTGGTTTGCTTTATCTGGTAGAGCTAACTTTGGTACACTAAACTTCTACACAGAATTTTGAAATTTTTCTCCATTAATTAATTATGGTAATTTATGCAAATTTATTCCAAAAATCACAAAAAATGCTTCTTCTCCTTCATTTCTCGACCGATTTTGATTTGGTTTGCTTTATCTGGTAGAGCTAACTTTGGTACACTAAACTTCTACACAGAATTTTGAAATTTTTCTCCATTAATTAATTATGGTAATTTATGCAAATTTATTCCAGAAATCACAAAAAATGCTTCTTCTCCTTCATTTCTCGACCGATTTTCATTCTGTTTGGTTTATCTAATAGGGCTAGGTTTCATAAGATAGGGCTAAGAGGGGGATTTCAAACTTCTATACAGATTCATGAAATTCATTATCTATGGTAATTTATGCAAATTATTCGAAATCACAAAAAATGCTTCTTCTCCTTCATTTCTCGACCGATTTTGATTTGGTTTGCTTTATCTGGTAGAGCTAACTTTGGTACACTAAACTGCTACACAGAATTTTGAAATTTTTCTCCATTCATTAATTATGGTAAATTTTTTATTTTTTTATTTTTTTAATTTTTTTTAATTTAATTTTTATTTATTTTTCTATTTTTATTTTTATTTTTTTTAATTTTATTTTATTTTTTGTTTGTTTGTTTGTTTGTTTTGTTTGTTTTTGTTTTTTATTTTATTTATTTTTATTTTTATTTTTATTTTTTAAATTTATTTTTTTATTTTTTTATTTTTTCCCATGTCCCTTCCAGGGCATCAAATTTTTATTTTTTGACCAGTTGAAAAGTGTACCACATGAAATTTGCGATATTTGATGTTGCGAGATGGCGGATGAGCGCTACGTCATTGACGTTCTGGTTAGTAATAAGTAATTGTTTGATATCATTGTAATTCATACGATGTACATACCATACATCAGTATTTGAAATTAGCACATGCAGGCCTGCTGGACCGGGGCCACTACAAATTGAGCTTATAGGGCCACAAACTTTGATTTATGGCAATTTGTTTACTTTCCCTGCTTACATGTAAAAGTTTTTGTTTTTTCTTTGTTTTTCTTTGATTGGAGCCACTAGATTATGGCTCTGGTCCCAAAATTGAGAAATATTGATTTTGCTTGCCCGAGTGGGCCGCAACTTAGGAAAAAGGTTTAATTTTTAGCATGTTGCAGGTGAGATAAATTTATGAATATCATTGCATCCATTCTGCATTAGTTTGTGTAATAGTGGGGTATCCTGATTTAAACGTGTTGATTTCCTTGACTCAACTTTTGCCTTTTACCAGGATCGAGACGAAGCGAGAAGTGACGATATTAGGTGGACTCAATGAATTCCTTGTCAAATTCTACGGACCGAAAGGAAGTAAGTATATTGTGTTTATTATCTTTTAACCTCCTAAATTCTCATAATACCATTTCTATATGAGTAGAAAGAAAAACGTTTATTTTTGTATTGATGAAATTGTTCAATTAATGTTGTTCAGTCTCTATGAAAGAGTACAAAATAAAAATGTATCTATTTTTGTAATGATGCATTTAAAATTTGTTTGTTAACATTTTATTTCCCCCTTTTTAGGACAATATTTCACGTATTACATGTTTATTAACATGATAGCAGACATTTGAATTAGAAATGATGTATAAATCTGCCTTTCTACATTTTATCTGAATATGAGTGCAAATTATTTTGTCAATCACACACACAACAAAATATATATTTTTAAAATCCATTTTTATTTTGCCATTCTCGCCACGGGAGCGAGTATTGTTATTTTCAATTACTTGTGATTTATCATGCTACCCATTTCTAACGGCACTTATCGACATGCATTATATGCGCGTTATAGATTTGACATTATCATTATTATTTGAAGAATTTATGCCTCACAATTGTTTCTCTTTTTTTCTGAAAATGAGGAAGAGTCACCATATTAATGCACTCGATTGCTCAATAGAGTGCTATGTATTTATGCCATTTCAGAGAAAGAGAAACAAAAATAGCATCACCTATATAATGTAGTCGATTCGCAATCAAATCACATACTCGAAGTGCCAAGGAAATATAGTGATTAAATGCCAAGTCAAGGATGTACCTTTATGGATATTAATTGAAGAAATGTATTTTCTAATCCTAAGCCAAGAGAAACAATTAAAATAGAAACCCAAGCAAATTAATGAAACATCCACTGTCCTTTAAAAACAAATAGGGTCAAACCTGTGTTACATTATATAGGCCTCCCAAGGAACGCAACTAGAAGAGTGGCAGGAGACAGATGACCTTTCTAGACAGGTTCCATGACCTTTATAGACAGATTCATGACCTTTATAGACAGATTCATGACCTTTATAGACAGGTTCCATGACATTGACTTGCTATGTTAGGGATAACTTACGGTGGCTGCTCTGGGCAGGTTGGATGCTAATGATATGTTGATAGGATGATGATAGGTTGGCTGCTATAGACAGGTTTGACTGTATAGAATCCACTGCTGATCTGAATCAGATAGCACAGATGCATTTACAACAAAGTGCCAAGTGGTTATGTTATGCTGTGAATGTCACAGCATGCAATGGTGTAAATACGGATCAGAACACTTACACCCCATTCATACTTGCATCTAGCCAGTAGCACTGGCTCGGCACTGGAGCCACTTTTTGTGCAAGTATGAATGAACAGTGGCTTAAGCCAGTGTCGAGCCAGTGCTAGACGCAGTCAAGTATGAATGGAACAGTGGCCTGGATTGCGCATTGCGATATTGCTCTATCTACACGCGCGCTCTATTGTGACGTCACAATACAATAGGGTGTACTGTACTAGTTGTCCAGTGTTGATGCCTAGTATGAATGGGTATACATCTTATACCAGGCCAGTGCCGAGCCAGTGCTAGACGCAAGTATGAATGGGGTGCAAATGTGTTTCCTTATGAAATTAAAGTGGAAGGAAATGCTGGAATTTTCCCTAAGTGCTGTTACTGATAAAGTGCAGAATTCCTGTCACTTCTAGGTGTATATTTTCTCTTGGGTATCACTAATAATGGAAATAATCAATGTTTATGAAACCACTGTCGACTGTTTTGACTGAGCACTGAAGGCTGCCATGTTTTCCAACGGTTCCATACGAAATGTCATCTGACCGTGCAAAAGCGGGTTATGTAACCATGCACTGTTGTTGATAGTGCACACTCAAATGCGCTCAGATGACGTTTTGTACGGAACCATTGGAAAACATGGCAGCCTCCAATGCTCAGTCAAAACAGTTGATAGTGGTTACATAAACATTGATTATTTCCATAATTATTAGTGATACCCAAGAGGAAATATACAACTAGAAGTGACAGGAATTCTGCACTTAGCAGTAACAGCGAGCGAAAATTCCAACATTTCCTTCCCCTTTAATATGAAGCCAAGAGAAAAAATATTAGAGCTCAATGAACTTCAAGAAAGAAGCAATATTATTGCTCAACTCCTCTGTTGAATTGCAATCAAATAGCATAGATGTATTTACACGAAGTGGCAAGTGGTTTATGTACATGTACCTAGATGGGTAGCAGATGAAATGCTCTTTCCTCCTGATAATGCAAAGCCAAGAGAAATATGGCTCAAGCAACTTCACGCAGCAAACACTGTTATTTCCAAACAAAATTGCATGTCGGCTGTTGAATTGCAATCAAACAGCGTACAGTAGATGCATTTATATGAAGTGCCAGTTGGTTATGTTTTCTTAATTCTTCCCTTACAAATTTGTATTGTTTTTCTCAAGTTATTTGGGGCATGTGCCCCCTTTTAATAGCTATGCCAACTAGAAAATGTGTCTTGCTCAAAAGGTGCAATTTTATTGAAATCACTTGGAATTCTTTTAGATTTGTATATTGTCAGATAAGGGCCACTATTATACGTCCCCAACCCGTCTTTGACTTTCCCTTGGCATTCGAGTAAGTGCCTTTGTAGCACCTAGATATAGATTCACAGACAAAATGAAAATTTCCTCCTGAAATCCAAATTGGAGAGACACAATTTAGAGCCCAAATGATGCTCTACTGAAAACTGCACAAGCCTGTTATCCAATAAAAAGTGGCAAATCGTTTTTGAGATATAGATTTGCAGGCCTGCGCTCTTTATTAACCATTGGTATATTGACATTGATGTACTAGTATGGCATTGATGTGCTAGCATATCCCGCAGGCACTGAAACAGGTATCTTACTTGATGTAGAATTTGATATGCAAGGTAGTCTCTTGGGAACTAGCTAGATTTTTTTTGTTTTGTTCTACTTTTACCTGCGTGAACATCACATCGTTGCAATATAATTTGCTAAATTTGAGAAGCATTTTCCCCTCATGAATACTTCATGAGTGCATGCCAATAATTTGATATGAAATTATAAATAGCTTATAACTGCTGAATGTCTCCATACACGTACCAGTTAAATTTATGTACAGTATGCTTGTGGCAGTGAACATGATATGATTGTCTTGGTTAAACAAGAGGTTCATATCTTATGTTAATTAATATACCCTATCCAGGGCTCCACACTTACTTTTTTTGTCGTTGGCCCGATCGGGCCAGTAAAATAATTTCTTCCCCTTTTCTGGTGGCCCGGAAGAAAAATTTACTGGCCCGAAAATGATATTTCATGAGTAAACTTTTTACTTTTTAAAATATCACTCTTTCCTAATCAAACATATGATTATTGATGAAGCATGACATGGAAGAAAACAAAATTTATTTTGTCAATGTCGGGTGGAAAATCTGCTTGCCCGATCAGGCCACCAAAATATGACTTTAATACATCTTTGCTGGCCCAAAGTGCAATTTCACTGGCCCCGGGCCAGCGGGCCAGTGCGAGTGTCGAGCCCTGCCCTATCGCACTTGATCAATTACTAATGTATCTACATGTATGTCTAGACGTAACTGCCTTCTTTTGTCTCTAGAGGTATTCTGAGATCATGAGATGTATCTTGTTATGACACCTATAGGCTGTATTCTGTTCATGTTTAAATAATGATGAGATCTCATTACGCTGCATCAAATTTGTTGAATGATTTACAGTGTTATTCATTTCTGATTTTTATGAATTATAAACAAGTTGTTAATTTCTGATCTTTATGAATTATAAACAAATTGTTGTTTTCTCCCTTGCATATTTATATAATATTGACAGGCCTTGAGTGGTATATCAGAAATATTGCATTCGCTAGGATCATATTGTACGAGTCGAAGACGAGTGCAATATGATCCTAGCGAATGCAATATTTCTGATATATCACGAAAGAACAAGCCAGTCAATATTACTATTATTATACATAATATCAAGAGCAAAACATAAATAAACAAAAACATACATAAACAAAAACATACATCTTACTCCGTCTTGTTCAGTGAAGAAGACCAATGTATTGAATCTCAAATTACTCATTAAACATTTTCAACCCATGAAGGGCCGTTTGCGCGTACTATAGCAGAGGTGCGTAAATGTATTCATACGTCACAATTAGACACGCGCAAAGCCATTCATACGTCATTAATAGACGCGCGTATGAATTTGCACACTTCCGCGCTGGATTGAATATCAGCTCCATGGAGGGGTAATATCGTCTGATATTGAATGGCAAATACACATTTGTAGAGCTGCATAATACACGTTAGGATGGTAATATCATAACAATAATGAGCGCTATGACTGACAAACCCAAGACGGAAACAAAATACATGATTTATTGAATCGGAAAACTGGCCTGTATGTGTAATAATAAACAATATTATATATATATTTGTTGACGATGACGACAATGAGAATTGTTGGTGATTGTGATGATGATGGTGATGATGTTGATGATGATGATGATGATTGTGATGATGATGATGATGGTGATGATGATGATGATGCTGCTGCTGATGATAAATTTGTTTACAAATGTATTCATGTAATAATTCATTCTCTCGGGTCTAATCACTGTTCTCATATATATGGATGCCCTAATTCTATATTCTTTTATCTTATCAGCGCCATACGAGGGCGGGGTGTGGAAAGTGCGAGTCGATATACCAGACAAATACCCTTACAAATCACCTTCCATTGGTAAGTCAAAGCCTAGTAAAAGTTCCTCTTAATAATAATAACATTCTTGATTTATATACATGTAGCGCTTATCACGATTGATAATCATCTCTAAGCGCTTTACAATTATATTATTACCCCTGTCATCGGATACATTCTGCGATCAATCCAGCACACAAAGTCCAGCCAGGCAACCTTGTGGGTGCACATAATGCTAAGGAACTACCTTATATCCTTCCGGGTACTGTATAAGCTGTTAATTTCGCGAGGGTTTTATTTTCGCGAATTTCGCGTATCAGTAGAGAGACGCGAAAATAACAACATTGCCAGTCATTTGTATGATCTTGCCAGCGGGCATTCGCATACACTTGGGCCGCCGGTCCCCCAGGAGACATCAAGTAGTGGTCTGGTAGCTACCGAAAAAAAGAAAGCAGCTGTCGAAGCTCAATTTATCTAGATCTAACCTAAACTAGAACTTCACCTCAGTTCATTTCCTCTACTTACGTGACTGCAAGGAATTTGGGAACAATAAAGAAAAGAGGTGCACAAAACAAGAATAAAACAGCGCCAGATCAGATTCGCATCGGATCGATTGTTGTATGCACTGCATCCTATATGCACGTATATGTGTTTTTCGCTGGTGCGCTTGCACATGAAGTTGAACTACGTAATACGAATAGAAAATGAAATTTTGTCAGAGTCATCGCTTCATTGCATGTACACAATGATAATCGGCATGTTGTAAACGAATGACGCTAGTTGGCAGAAAATAGCCAAAAATAGCGGCGCTATGACTATCAAATTCGCGGAAGTGTGATAAATAAACGATCGGCCAATGAGGACATTTATGTCCTATTTTCGTCGGAAATGTCGTAATAGAGGTAAATCTGAACAGTATGTTACCATATTTCCGTAAAAATCATATCAGAAATGCTAAAACTGTAATTGATTTACGAATTTGCTGAATTTTAGAAGATGATTTATTGTCATAAATGCGCTGCATTTTTGTCACTACTTTTGAGTGAACATGTTTTCCCAGCGGCGTGACATGCCGATCGTGAAATCAACAACGCGCGAATACGTCTGTTACCCTCTCATTCACGAAAATATCTGTACGCGAAAATATTGGCGTATACAGTACCCATTTATACACCTGGGTAGAGAGCAGCAAATTTTGATTAATTTGTTTGCTGAAGGAAAAACGCGATGGGCATACTCTGGGTTCGAACTCCGGGACCTCACGATTGAAAGGCACACACTCTACCAATCTTGCCACACCACGTCCACTCTTAAGCCCTCTGCAGACAGAGCCGACTCAACTGATTTTCATTCGGATCGGCTCAGTTTTCAGTGCCTCGCGACACACATTTTGCAAGTCGAGAGACAGTCGGATGCTAGTTAGGGCCGATTCAACCCGATGAATCGGATCCGACCGACCGGGCCCAACTCTAGCCTGATTTAAACCAGTCGGATCGGGTCGAGTCGGCTCTGTCTGCGCCGGGCTTTATAGTACCTAATGACCAGAGATGCATTGTAATAGTTACTTGTACATCACTTGCACCACATTTGTTCGATCGTGTAAGAGGTGTTTTTTTATGCCTCTGCAACAAAGTGGCAGGAGGCATTATTTTTCTTCAAAATACATTGCTGTATATATTTGTATGAATGTCATTCAAAATAAGTGTAGAAATCAATGAAAGAGAAACAAGGGAAAAGGGGGGGGGGGGCAACACTGCCGTAATCTGACAAAAGGAAGCAACTGACAATTGGTAGTTTTCTTGTAAATGAGGATTTTTATGATGATATTTGTGCAGTTACTTCTTTTTGACCTATTAATTTCTCAATACATGGATTGTCAGGTGACTTTAATTTGCACACCATTGTTGTAGAGCATATATCTCAATTACCCCAAAACAAGTAAAAAGTCTATCCATAAAATTGTCAGTTGCTTCCTTTTGTCGGATTACGGCAGAACAGTGGGGGAACTTCTTTCCCCACTCCTTCCCTTTCAATAAAAGCTGCAATTATTGTTTCTATAACATTGAATCAATTGAATCTTTAAAAGATAAGCAAACAAAAAATCCTCAAAGAATAAGCGAGCCCATTTATTCTTTGTCAGCAAATCAGGTGAATCGAAAGCGCAAACAAAAGTAATAACCGTTTTTTTGCTTGTCAGATATAAAATCGGATGTGCCAAATTGACAGTGAGTGTGGCCTTGGGTTCCATTATTCATACTTGTACACTGTATGTGTGTTTGCTATCAGGTGCAATATCACTCACTTTGTTTCTAATTGTGCAGTTCTAAACTTTTGGCGTACAGTCAGTCAGTACGTCTAGGCAAAATGTTTGCGATTTAAACCATTTTGCATCCTTTGTATAAAGCCGAGGAGCTTCAAAATGTGTACATTTACTCTTTTGAAATTGAAATGTAAGCATGTTTCTATTTAGTGAGGTATTTAGTAGTGCTCATACTTATTATTGGGTTTCGTTTTGCATAATATGTTTACTGACCGGCCTCTGTATAATGACAGGGACTTTGTTTCTCTTTGTGTTGGTGGCAAATAAATCTATGGGTCGACCACATGATGAGGACTCAATTCCTTTTTGGTTTGCTACCCTTCTTAAAATAATTACTTTGAATTTGTACATGCAATCTGCCTCTTTTTTTTATTGTAAATGAAATGTAATTTGATATTGTTATTATTTTGTATGTATTTAATATTGTTCTTTTATATTGAGAAAATAAACTAAACTGAACTGAACTGAAATATATTACTTTCTTGGAATATTTAAACAGAAATAACATACATATTTAATTAAATGCGCAAATCTGGCATTCATAGATAATCTTTGTCAAGGATGTTTACAAATTGAGAAAGAGTCCTTTAAAACAAAACATAAATTAGGTGAATCTGTATTTTTAATGCATAATTTTCTATTAAATAATGCCTGGTCTTTAAAGGTATATATTACGCTACATGTAGCTGTAGTATTGGATTTTGTCTGGCATCTCATTTGTTCAATATTATTGTTGACTGTACCGTGGTACTAGTGCAATGTCAGTGACTCCACTCTGTGTATGGGTGTTTAATAGAGGATATACTGTATGGAAGCCCAAGGTAATGATTCATGATTAGTGTACATTGCTTGCCAAATACTCATGTGTTAGTGCGTCCTATACATTGTACACTGTACTTCAGTGGTAGCCTTAAAGGGGCAGTGGTAGCCTTAAAGGGGCAGTGGTAGCCTTAAAGGGGCAGTTCAGTTTTATATCTGATTTATATTCAGTATGTATAATTTAATCATTGTGTTGTCTTTAAAGATGTACTGGGTTATTAGGTTTAGTATAATTTGCTGACTGTAGGCTATATATGGAAGCTGGGGGTAATGATTCGTGATTCGTGATTAGTTTACATTGCATGCAAAATACTCGTGTGTCAGTGTGTATACATTATACTTTGGTGATATAGTCAAAGGGTCGTGTTAAAGGGACATTTCAGTTAATGTATATTGCATTTAATAATTGTGTTGTCTTTAAAGATGTTTGGCATCATTTACTGAGAAGCTGCAGGATATGGGAGCCTGCTGGGGTAATGATTTGTGATAAGTGTATATTGCTTAACTCGTGCGTCGGTGCATATACATGTACATGTACATTGTAGATACACTGTACTTTGGTGGTACCCTTAAAGTGGCACAAATGTATTTGTACGTAATACAGGTACCCATTATATTAAAGAAGCAACTAATTCCTGATTCTGTTGTCTTTAAAGAATTACTTGGTACAAAATTGCTTGGTAAATATACTCCTGTGTCAGCTAGTGTGGTAATGATGCACAGTACATTCAGTTATACCATTAAAGGGGCACATGCGTGTGTACATACATTGTATGCTGGTACTCTTTTTAATAACATGAAAAGAAAAGGGTATAGTGCCGTTATAGTTACGAGGGCATTTAAAAAACTGTACAAACTGTAATATTCACTTCAATTAGAGGAATTATGAGAATCGATTTCCTGGCATTGATGTCAATTAGCAAGTCATTTAACCTGTTCCCTACTACATGTTGTCGGTTTCATAGAGTTAAAGGGCATCAAGCGTGGGGATGCTACATAGGGGGTCGCCATTTTGAACTGGGTTAGTTTGCGCGCACCGCATGACACTGAGCAAACGTGCATTACGCACCGTGCGCATCGCGTATGCAAGATGGCGCCGCGCATCTCATTTGACGAATCTGAACTACCTTTAATGCAGAGCCCACTAGGTTCCTGTAGGCAATGGGTTCATTCACATTGCTGCAATCAACCCAGGGCCCGGTTGCAGAAAGAGATACAATCAATTGTAAGATACAATTTAATTGTAAGTCAGATCATGTGTTCTGCATGCGCTAATCTGATTGGTTGATTCGCGCAAATCTGCTGACTTACAATCAATTGTAACTTACAATCGATTGTAACTCTTTCTGCAACGGGGCCCAGGTGTAATAATGGATACCTGGCAGGAATTTATTACCTGAAATTTGCTGATGTGCCTTATCATGGCATATATCTCTGCTAATCCTACATTAATAATCGTACATTAGCGCATTTGAATAAGGATAACATGGAAAATGCTCTTAGAGTAAAATGCATGTTATTATATTTTGTTCAAGGGCATTGAACACTAAGGGGTTTCAGAGACCATTACTATAAGGCTTTCTATAGCTCAGTCGGTAGACCACCGGTCTAGCAATCCGGAGGTCTTGGGTTCGAACCCTGGAGAAACCCTATTTTCTTTGCTCTTTTTTATCTAATTATATTTTGATTGAAAATGTAATGGATGTAATTACGTTTTCTCTCTCATCTCTCTCAAAACAAAACTCCTGCTGTTATTCAGTTGTTCTGATATATGTGCTGTACGTGTTTTCAAGGTCTGCAATGTAATGTTTCTGAGCTTACATACATTTACCATGTGTGTTTCATGCAGCTTCAATGTACTCTGTTATGACAACAGCTGTAGACATATATTAACCCCTTGCCTGGTGGGCTATGTAGTCAATGGGGATTTCAGAATCTCCAAGGGAATAGGTTAAGCCCATACATACGTACTAACTATGTCATACACTTGCATGATTCAATGTATGTATACATGTACATGTATATATGTTTGTTTCCTAGTTTTATTGTCATTAAAAATGAGGAAAGAAAAATAAGCTTTGCCAGGAATCGAACCCGAGACCTCCGGATTGCTAGACCGGTGCTCAACCATTAAGCCATAAAGACCCTTGAATGGGGAATGTTCCCATGAAACCCTTTTCATTGCTCGAGCTCTAGCTATTCAAGGGTCTTTGTGGCTTAATGGTTGGGCCATTCTTTGAAAAGTGAAACTTTTTCGGAAAAATTGAAGTTTTATTTTTCTGTAGTTTTGTTTCATTTTTGGAATGATCCATGTGTAAAGTTTCATGAAATACATGATTTGAAGTTTAAAATGAAACTTTTTTACTCATTTGCATAAATTTACATATTTCAATATTTTTATAATAATCATAATTCAGAAAATAATCAAGATATCAAAAGGATAATTAGCAAGCTCATTCTTCTCACTTTCCTGTACAGGCTGATACCAACTTTTAAAAATTCAACCTTTCATTTTTTTCTAAACCCGATATTATACAATTCCCATTTTTCCATTCATATTGTACATGTCACACACGTGACCACCCCAAAATGTCACACACGTGACCAGACGTTGCCACATAATTAAGTACTATAAAAAACAACGGTTTGATATCATTCTCATTCATTGCTATTGTTGTACTTACAAATGTATAGTACTTCTCTGGTAATAAGATGAACATTATAGCAATTCATATTTTAAAGAATTTTCCAAATGAAATTTAGTTATGAAAAAAGCGCTCCGTGCGAAGTCACACACGTGACCCATGCCATTTGACCTCTGACATTGAGTTACGTAATCCTTATAAAATCTTTTGTGTTAAGTTTGAAAGACTACAACATATTCAAGTCACATATGAAGTAAAAATCATTATAGTCTCATACTTACTGAAATATAAGCATCCCATTTCAAAATTTGTCATGTTTTGGGTCACACACGTGACCAAGAATGGCCCGGTTGAGCATCGGTCTAGCAATCTGTAGGTCTTGGGTTTGATTCCCGGCGAGGCCTATTTTCTTTGCTCATTTTCAATCATTTAAAATATTTCTAGTCAGTTTCCTCTATGTTTGAAATAAGTTATATTGTGTGTAATTGTACATTGCTTCCATGAAATATCCCTTTCTGCTTGGTCTACACTCATCTGATTCTAAGAGCAAAATCAAAATTCAGATGCTTGGGATTAGGATTAGGATTAAGGTTGGTGAGATTTGGATAAGGGTTACACTTAGGTTTGGGGTCCAGTTGGAGTTGAAGAAAAAGAAGGAAAAAAAAGTTTCAGACATTATGTTGTAGACCTTATGCCAGATGGGTGAAGACCAAGAGATCATTATAAACCGTACAGTGTACATGTACAGTGTATGCATCTTTTACCTTGAATGTTGTCATATATATTACTTTTTCTAATTTACCATCCCACTGTTTCATTTTCGTTTTATTCCATCCAGGCTTTTTGAACAAAATCTATCATCCCAATATAGATGAAGCGTGAGTATAATTACCTCATTATCTCAATATAATGAAGTAGATTAATATTTAATTAAGGGAGTCTAACATAGTTGACAGATCGTGGCTGAAATTAACCCTGAAATTATAATTATTGTAGTGACTATCAATATTTACATTTTGGGGGGTATTTAAGCTATTATGTCATTGAGATTCCAATGATTACTTACAAATCTTAAGAATTGATTCTGAGCAAGGTACGTGCATTCATTTTTATTTATGGTTACACGATTATGAATGAATTACTTAAGTTGTAAGTAATTGTTCAGTTAAAAATCGTTAGAAGAAATAATCAAATTTTCCATTAAAATGCAAATATTAACATGATTATACACAGTCTACCGCTCAAAAATACGAAATAATCTAATTGGTCTTGTCTGTGTGTATGCATTACTTTCTGTTCAGTATATTCAGTGACTCGATGGTCATTTAATGATGCGCCATAAAGGCTGCATCTTTGCTCTGTGTAAGACACAGCTGTTCAATATGATTTCCATTTTAATCCAATTAGTGATCCGCAGGAGAATGGTGATGTTTTTTTAAAATTTAATGGTAAATTATGGTACGAGCAGAATACACAATGCATATATATATGCTGCAAAGGGCATGTAACATTTTGTATGATTATATATTTCCATTTAATATTCATGTCATATAAGGGGTGAACTGCAGAGGTGTTTTGATATTTATGAATTCTCCTGTGTGCTTTTAAACAAACTTTTGATAGGCATATTTTATCCTGATCATTTCTTTTGAACTGTATATGTCTATATCCAATATACCTTGTTACCATCAAGAAAAACCTGTATTATTTATTATACATTAACTACAATTTTACCATTCATGTAATCTTCTTGTCAAATCTTCCTATTCATATTATTTGATGAAAGAATAAATAAACCATTCATCATTTGATATCCGTATCTGATGTCTGTTACATGTACATGTAGCTGTTCTTCCTATCCATATATTTTGATGTAAAAATAAATTCAGTATATCATTTTGTATGCTTCCAAAAAGAAAAAAAAGAAGACAATATCCTAATTCTGTTTAATTTCTTTTTCTTTTCATTGAAATCCACAGATCTGGAACAGTGTGTCTAGATGTCATCAACCAAGCGTGGACACCATTGTATGGTAAGATAGATTTCATTATCAGCCAGAACAATACCCTATAAATAAATTCTAGAAAATGCTGGCAAGGAAACTTGTGAAGGCAATTTTAATACTGTAATTGTTAAAAGTCATCATTGTGAGCATAAGAACACCAAGAGATAAATGTCAAGAAAATACTTAATAATTGTGATCGGCTATAGCAAAACCCTGCACTTGTCGGTAAGAATCAAAATGTAGATTTTCATACCATTAGAAAGGCCTCATCACAAGCTTTCATTTGATGCTTTGTTCTAACAAATTGGTCAATAATTGGCGAAGATATGATTGTTTCAGTTTTACAATCAGAGGTCTTTTACACACATTCTGTGAACTTATAATGCCCATTTCTTCAAAACATAAA
Source organism: Echinarachnius parma (assembly GCA_037951105.1). Classification (NCBI taxonomy): domain Eukaryota; kingdom Metazoa; phylum Echinodermata; class Echinoidea; order Clypeasteroida; family Echinarachniidae; genus Echinarachnius; species Echinarachnius parma. Next base: position 24,893 of record JBAMJV010004830.1, on the reverse strand, counting down.
TTACCGACAAGTGCTGGGTTTTGCTATAGCAGGTCACAATTATCAAGGTATGATATAATAATGATATAATGATAGACATTTGTATAGCACAAATAGCATATAAAGACATTCAAATAAATTATTGTGACCTTTTATATAAGGTATGCACAAATGCGGTGGTAGTTAGGCTTTCTAGACGGGGCCATTTACATACATATTGTTTTCTCAGTGTACATGCACACTGGGGGTGTATTCTGAAAACGATTTTAAGTTAAAAATGTATTGTATCTACATCATATCTACGTCACTAAAATATATTTTAGCAAATCGCTATTCCTTAAGTACAGTTTCAGAATACCGATTTTGACTTGAATATTTTAGTGACGTAGATACAATAGATTCTAGCTTTAAATCGTTTTCAGAATACACCGCCAGGTCTTTAATATGTGGTTGCTAGAGCGGGCTCGACTATCTATCCATGTCCCTTTTTTCTGTGGCTTTACATTGCACTGAAACACATATTTTTAGTTTCATCATAGCAGTTCCACTAAAGCTCTGAATTTAACTGTTTATTACTATTAAAGTCATCGCCCTTATTTTTGTTTGTTTTCTTTCCCATTTGCAAATTTCTCCAATATATTTGATCAGTTTTCCACACAAGATCTGAGCTACCCAAACCAAACAGATCCCTTAGACCAGGTTGCTTCAAATTTCACTGAAACTCTTAGGCATATCTTCCAAATTCATTCTTGACTTATTATTTCAACTTTTCCCTTTTTTTCTCTCCTTTTTTCAGATTTATCCAATATCTTTGATCAGTTCCTTCCACAACTACTGATGTACCCCAACCCGATAGATCCTCTCAACGGAGATGCTGCCGCCATGTCCTTGCACAAACCAGAAGAGTACAGAAAAAAATCAGGGGTGAGTGGAGAGCAGAAATCTTTGACGTCCTTTGGGGCTCATGCCCCAGGTATTCCAGGGGGGTGTTTCACAAAGATCTTAACTTAAGTTGGACTTAACAAATTATGGAAAGCCATTTGTAGCTTTGGAATTAAACATATTCAAGAGCCCGAATGCAAATATTCGAAACTTTCCACAAAATTTGGCATCAACTTGAAGTCTCTTTGATAAATAAAAATGTTAATGATTTTTTATCAAAATTGTAGGCCTGTTTAACGATATCGTTTAACGGCATTCCATAATTTTAAAGTCCAACTTAGTGCTAAGTTCGACTTGGGATCTTTGTGAAACACCCCCCAGGGGCCTGTTTCATGAAATGCTCTTAGCTAAGACTGTCTTAACTGTCACTGTCACTGTGACAGATCTTCGGACATATTGATGGCGTTTGTTCCAATCACAAAGGACAATGTTGGAAGTATAATAGTGAAGATGCTTCCATGCAACACGTGTTGCCGTAAATGTCAAAGTTATACCAAGGTTGTGTACGAACATAGTTAATAGCCTTTCATGAAACTGACCCCAGGGTTAGATCCATGGCCAGGGGGGTGTTGCATACAAATTTGAATTGCGTTAAATTACAATTTATCAATTAAATGAAATTGTCTTTTAAATAAAAAAGAGAATTAAATGCATATATGCCTTCATCATTGCTCTGGTATTGCAGCAGTACTAGATATAAAGATGCAGTCGGGTCGCTTTCGGGTCATACCAAAGACTTTTTGAATGGTGCTTACTGTCTTCTAGCCATGAGCTAGGCATTCATAGAATGGAGCAGGGGAGTTAAACACACATAGCTACCAGTCCTACTAGCCCCCTACTACTAGTGGTAGACGTGTGGCCTACAGCTCTTGGAATCGAGATAATGTGACCGAAAAGACACAGAAAGGAACTTAGATTTGGAACAATAGCTCTGTAAAGTTATGGACTAAAGGTTTTGTGTTCAGGAAGTATTGATGAAGCGGATGATATTTGCCTTTTCTTTGTAGCAGAATATGTAAAAGAATGCAAAATAATTTGTCACCTTTTCCCTTTGACTGATTCAGATTATGTGATGATATTTTAAAGGAATATTTGAGCAAAATTTAATGAAACAATTCTACATTTAAAAAAGAATTTATTTCAAAATCCGATCCCTTTCTCTTTTTGTCTCGATTGATCTTTCAGAATATGTACAAAAATATGCAACGGAAGAGATGCTAGAGGAGCACGAAAACCCGTCGTCGTCCAGCGAGAGTTCCTTGAGCGACTTCTCAGAAGATGAAACGGAAGGGATGGAGCTATAGCCCCTACTATCTCATGCCCCCCTCTCCCTCTCCCTCCCCCTCTTCCCCCATCTCACCCCCTCTCCTTCTTTTCTATCTATCTATCCATCCATACATCCATCCATCCTATTCCTTTCTTTCTCACCCCCCCCCCCCCCCCCTTTGAGCTACCATGAATTGCAGCATTATACGGCACTCTTGCGTGTGAACAGAAAGTCATCTCGGGTTTTGTTTTCGTGAAGAAAAAAAATGTGCTGGAAAAGAAATGGTTGTACACAGTTTAACCCGTGTAAAGTGACCGCCTGAGGGGAAACATCAAAAGTGGCCACTGTAGACAGGTGACCTCTATAGACAGGGTTCCATAACATCACTTTTCTCTGCAAGGGATCGCTTTTTGACTGCTATGGACAGGTGGTCGCTGAGACCTGTTTGACTGTATAAAAGCTGTACTAAGACACGTCACATTTATCTTCTCGAGAAAAAAAAATTGTGGCTTGAAGGTGTATACAGGTAAGCCATACACAATTATGAGCTGCGTCTCAACATTTCAGCCTCATTTTCTGTTAGGATTATGAGAAGGACACTCCAGCTTATGAGGCCCACTGTACATTACATGATTGGATTCTGATTCTGAACAACTGTATCTGAACTAATGCAAGTCGAGCATACCTAAAGCTTGAAATTATAATTCAGATTTATAATAGATCATCGGATCGGATGGGATCATGAAATTTGCAGGGGTCTCATCAAAACATGTCTTGCTTATAGGAAAACAAACTGTACCACAGCATTATGGCATATTTTCTAGCGAAAAGTCAGGTGCAGCTTGTAAGTCACACGGGAAGATTTCAGGCTAGATAAAGTGTGTCTTATATGCTGCAATTTATGGTATTTGCTCTCCCAAACTATTTTCAACCCCACCCCCCCTCCACCCCTCCATCTTGGTGTATGTATAATATTGACCAGAAAGTGTTTTTTAAAGTTGTGTATACGCAAGTCTCCTGCTCAAGATCCTGTTCACATTGTCTATTTTATTAAAAACATTATTTTAAATATAGGGAAACTGACCAGAAGTATATAATATTAATTAATGAAAAATGAGCAAAAAAAGTGGGGTTTTGCTGAGATTCCAACCCTGTGACCTCCAGATTGCTAGCCCGTTGCTCTACCAGCTGAGCTATAGAAAGCCCTTATGCTGTGTTCATCCCTGAAACCCCTTAGTTTTCAATGCTCGTGTTGGTCAGGAGATATTATAAACAAAGACGAGCATTGAAAATTAACAGGTTTCAGGGACAAGCATCGCACTTGGGCTTTCTATAACTCAGCTGGTAGAGCACCGGTCTAGCAATCCGGAGAACTCGAGTTCGAATCCTGGAGTAACCCTATTTTCTTTGCTCTTTTCATGTATTTGTTTTAAAAAACGGATACAAGGTATTACAAAATCTGTAATCTTGAGGTTTTAGGTATGTTTTGGAAAGTGTGGTCAGTCCTTTGAACCAACACTTGCAATCAATCGCAAGTCAGAAAATGCACCTAAATGCGCAAACTTGATTGGCTCAAGTGCACATTTTTTTCTGACTTTCGATAAATCACAACATCGCGATTAATCACAACTCTTTATGCAACACCCCGAGGTCTAACTAAACTTGCTTAGTAGAATACTGATTTTTATGCTCGTGCTGTGCTCAAGACTTACTAAGACTCTGTCTAAGTTTAATCAGTTCCAGTTTAAAATAATATACTAAGTAGAATACCGACCAAATGGTCACAATATGGCTAAAATGGCTAGAATAAATGTTGTACACTCGGACTAAGCTTGCTTTGTCTAAGAACCAGGAGTAAGGTGTCCATTTTGTCAGATGGAGGCATATTTCATATAGTTTGTTTACAATGTGGTCAGGTCAGGTCCAAGCAAGATTAGCTTATCATAAATTAGTGTTTTATCTTTTTAAATATCTATTTTCAGTAACAGACTTTTGTTATTGGTTGCTCATTTTACGATGTGATTGGGCACATACCACACAAATCACCAACTGTAGTCTAAATCTGTATGATACTGTGAACGGGGTCTTAATTCCCAAGTCTGTCTGCCCCCCTCTCCCCTGTTTCACAAAGATCCAAAGTTGAACTTAACTCTAAGTTGGACTTAAAGAGTATGGAAAGCCATTCGTTTCTTTGAAAAATTGTTTTAAAAGTCCTTTTTCAAAGGCATAAAATGTTGGTTTAAATCATTAATATTTTCTATTATCAAGGAGGTTTCATGTTCTTGATGCAACATTTATGAAAAGTCTAAAATTATTGCTTCTTTGCTTTTGAATATATTGTATTCTAAGGCTACACATGGCTTTCCATAAAAATAAGGTCCAACTTAGAGTTAATTTCAACTTAGAATCTTTGTGAAACATCCCCCTGTCCCTGATGTAGCAATCTCCAGACTTTTTTAGCGATATATTTTTAAAAAGATGTATTAATGTGAATATATAGTATTTATTTGAATGTAGTTGGACGTGATAATTTTTGTTTTCTCTCTCTCTATTAATGCAAGAGGGAGAGTGGAAAGTTCCCAAGGTCGTGCAGTTGGTCATTGATTGTGATTTGTTATTCTGGTACTATGAATAAGGTTCACTTATCTTAATTTTCCATAATCATACGCTCTTTAATAGGCAGCCATCCCTGAAATGATTGTTATCTTGTGATCATACATTGAAATTACAGTATTCTACTTCATTTGGATGGAGTCAAAGGTATGAGAGATATAAACGTTCTCACTTTCTCAATGTCCTGACTAGTTTTTTTGTTTTTTTTAAATCATTAATGTAAATCATAAGCTCATAAGCAGCATACCCTGAAATAATTGATGTGCGTGATCATACATGTACGTTGAAATGATTTGACTTAATTTGACTAATGAGTCAAGGTACAAGCAAAAGCCATAACAGAAAGAGAAAAAAATCAGCTTTTATAAACTACTGCTGCTCGCAATTGGGTTCTTCATAGGATCTGTTGGTGAGAACACCAACCAGTATTGTCAGTCGTTGAACACGAGAGGTGATGACACGACGTAATGCTCACGCATGAATTTTAATGTGACATCAGCACGTGACAGTCTGCAAAGTCAGTATGATGATCGATATGTCCCTATTATTCACTGGCATAGATCTGCAAATCATAGCTATTTTTTTTCAGGGAGGGTGATCCATTCATTCTTTTCCTCTGAAAAAAAAAAAAAAACTTTTTACAGATATTTTGCCAATGCATATACATGTAGTGTTTTGGCTCTCTCCATTAAGATTTACAGTGATGTGACTACTTTTATGCTGCCTCAACTTATATCTTTGTGTTTTACAAAAGTCGTTACTTAATTTGATTTTTCCTTGTTTTAACAGAAGAAATTCTTATCCTTCTCTTCATTTTTATCTGATTTTTATTTCAAAGAATTCTCCCGCGAAGCATCGCAACTCTCTATTTTGCAGGTATAATACATTTACAAGGAGTAAATCAGTTAATAAATTATACTTGGAATTGCAAATTGTGAAGTTTTGAAGATGCGTTCTTGTATTACAGTAGATCAAATGTGAAGATATTAATGGAAACAGTCTGTTTTTTTAATACTTTTTTAATTATTGAAATGGAAGATTGGATAAGGGGTTTTTTACCTCTAAAGTAATGCATGTAATACCTAAGGTAGATATATTTTGCAAGTTTTATCTTCAATTTGACCAAGAATGCATAGAAGAATGGAAATTGTTAGAACTCTGTTGTAACTAAATGTGTTAACGAATTGTTTAATGGAGGCAAACAATACATTGAGACAATTCACGTGAAAAGGGTTTGAATGTAAAATAATAAATCGGCACCTCATGTTTGAATTTTGTTGTCAACACATACATTTTTTCCAACAAGCAGACGCACTTTAGTCTTTACTTTAGATGGAAACCAAACATGGCATTTTCGCTTACTGTTACTGATGATTGCATAACTCGTGTCATTTCAAAAGCAGGTTACATAACCGCTGTTGTTGAGTCTGATGCTATGTCAGTTACGATTTGTGAGTGCATGCACTTGCACTAACAAAAGCAGGTTACGAAACCGATGCTGTTGAGTCTGAGGCTATGTCAGTTAGCTTTAGTTCGCGCACGCTCAGATGACGTTTCATGCGGACTGTTACAAAACATGGCAGCCTCCAGTGATCAGTCAAAACAGATGATAGTGGTCTAAAAAACATAGATTATTTCCATTATTATTGATATCCATGAAGAAATGAACGACTAGAAGTGACAGGAATCATAGAATTATCTGTTACACTAAGTAAACATTTCAGTGTTTGGTTCCCTTTAAACATCCATCTCGTTTACCCCTACCCCACTCCCTTTCTCTTCTCCCCCTCTCTCTTTCTCACTCTCTACCTCTCTCATCCATCCCCCGCTCTTCTGTAAAATATATTTGTAAATGTTTACCTTTGTACAGGCATATTATATTTAAACTATACTTATAAAAAGAGAACATTTTTGCTAGACTTATTTAAAGTATCGTAGTTAGCGTGTGCATGTAGTTTTAGATAGAAACAATAAACATTAAAAAAAGATTAAAATTGGAGATACAGAATCCAACCAAAAAGAACGGAATAGCTCACTGACTGACGATGGGTGGTAAAGCATGCCGGTTTTATTTTCTTCTTATTTTTTGTTGTCATGAATATTTATCTTGTATCTTCTTTTTTTTCCTCCATGCTTTGTTGAATTATATTTAATCATATTAGTTAGATGATGATGATAATCATGATGGAATTGTAAATAATCAAAGTAAAAGCTTGTATTTAGATCTCTTTGTATTTTTTACATATAGAATGTGGACAGATTCACTTGTAAGGACAAAATAAGGAGCAAAGATGTCTTTGGTTTAGTTTGTGTGGTTTTTATGTTTGTTGTAAAGCTACAGACCCCTTTTTACATTCTGGTTTTGGGAATTCACAAAGGTAGTTTCAATTTGAATCAAAGCCCCGAATACCCACGATTTTTGGGAGATGCCAACTGTTCATCTGCCATTTCTAATCGGATGTATCAGATGTATGTGTTTAAATCTATTCAATTTACTGAAATAAGGGACTTAGTAAAATAATCACTTAATCATTTACATTTTCTTTTTCCAATGAGGGGTCGCCTTATTGGATCAAATTTCTTATTTTCAAAATGAAATGAGTAAAAGTAATCGTCCACGCATAATAGCTTCAGTGAAAAAAAAACAGAATACTTATAGCACAGAGGTGGAAGGACGCCTCTCTGCTTATAGGTAGATATTATGTCCATTCAAATAATACAAAAAGAGTAAAGAATATTTATTAATTGACGAACATTATTTTGATAGCAGACTGAATCATACAGGAGACACATACTGTATTAATTGTTTAAAATCAGATCACCAGCGTTTCTAGTACGTAATATGTATGATTTTCACTGTGAACTTGTTTATGCCACGCACCCTTCATAATACATGTACTAAGTTTACATTTTGCTGTTTATCACGGGTCATAACGTAGCCTTGGTGGAAGCATGATTAGCTCAGTATGTGTTACCATGGTAACGGACCAATATCTATGTGAAATGTGCCATTGTGTCCTGCTCTTCATACGTGGGGATTAAGTGAAAATTTGATTGTGAAACCGATTATTAATTATTATTATTGTTTTTAATTATTAATTTGGCATTTTATTCAAAATCAATTCTGTTCGGAAATTAGTTTATGGCATATTATTGCGCCCATTCCTGAATAAGTCCCACGACTTACTGCGAATCCGATTGAGATGAAAATCGCAAAAAATTATCGAAAGTTTAATGTCCACTTTTGCATTGCAAATTGAAAAATGTTTTTAAATCATGCCTTTTTTCTTATGTGTGAATGGCCCTACATGTACATGTATATTCATTTCATCTGTTGAGGAACTGTTGATATAGAATAGTATATGTACCTGGTTATGTAATATCATTACACATGCACCTTAGAATTTATTTGGTTTGATTTGTGTCAAATTTACATTGATTTAGGTGGTAAATGTGTAGAATCAAGAGATAATTACCTATCATTGTACACGCCATATTCAGACGCGCGTTATTATTATCCTTGGTCATCAGGTACAGTTCAAACCTGCATGCACAGTCAGCTTGTGCACCATCTCAACTCCCTGGGGAGCATTGATGCAGCAATCGTTGTTTATGAGAAGCTTGTCCATTTGTTGGAAAGCGAACCAACCCTGCATACTGTCTGGTTTATGTAGACAGTTATATCTACAGTTATATTTGTTACAAGTAAAAAAAAACAAAATCACTCGCTGCGGAGATTTGACAAAAATTTGATGCAATAATAGTTTCTATGACAATATGCTTGTCTGTTTTACAGAAAGGTGAATTTAAAATGCGTACTGCTAACCCCTAGCTAGGGTTCTGTGAACATGTAGGTTACAGTCTGCTTTGTGTCTACATCGAGTTTTAAGCACAATTGTGGAGCCTACGGTTAAATGTTCCAATTATACAGTGAAACCCTGTTATATCGAGCATCTTTGGGCCATTGCATTCACCTTGTAATATCGGGTGTTTTTTGTGACAGGGCACGAAAACAAAGGATGTAGAACTCGGATGTGTAAAATCACCTCTTTATAACAGCTCGTTATTAAAAGGTTTATTTACATTTGTTGTGATACTTGTCAATCCTTTATAAATTTGTTACATTTCCACACCCTCGATTTAAGGTTGTAACACTAGGACTATTGAATCTCTTCTTTAAAAAATTGTTGATGTAGAATACATATTGGCCATACATTTGATAAGATTTAACTACTGTTCTCAACAAGTATTAATTTGAATTATTTGTTAATGTGACAAATGTTGTTTTCATTTTTTTTTAAAGAACTGGCTGTGTATATCATTCTCTGTACAGTAGACGAAACGGCTTAGGAATAAATGAATGAACGAACGAACGAACAAAGAAGGCAAGATTGTTAGTCGGTCTTTAAAGCTGTAAATGCTCTTGATGGTTTTTGTTTTTTTGGCTGGTCAGATAAGAATGTAAAGAGATTGGAAGGAAATAAAGACAGACTGAATATGTGAGTGTCCATCTTTCATATTTTAAAATGACAGTTCTAAGTATTTGACGAGTCTTATTTTGTGTCTAGTTATTTCTTTGCAATGAATGTTTGTGTGACGAAATATGTTATGCATCTAGATGATACATTTGATACACAGACAAGACCTGGTTCTTAAAACTTACAGTAGGAGAAACGGCTAATGAATGAATGAACAAACGAACGAACGAAAAAGAACAAAGAATGTAAGATAGTTGGTCGGTCTTTAAAGCTGTAAATGCTCTTGATGTTTTTTTTGTTTTTTTGCTAGTCAGATCACAATATAAAGAGATTGGAAGGAAATAAAAGACAGAGGGCGGTATTCTTCTAAATGTATCAACTTACGCTGGACTAAGTTGATAACCTTGGACTAACTAATCCACACTTTAGTCCACACCTCAGATTAGTTAAACCCTGCAAACTTATCACTTTAGGCTGGCTTAAAGTCATAAACGGGCCTACCAGAATTCATAATTCTAGTCCCGACTAAAGTTATCAACTTAGTCGGGGGTTAGTCGACACTTAGCACTTAAGGCGGACTAATTTCGTAGAATAGTAGAATGAGTGTCCATCTTTCATATTTTAGAATGACCATTCTGAGTACCGGTATTTGATGCGTCTTATTTTGTGTCTACTCTATGAGTCTCTATCGCTTTGCAATGAATGTTTGTGTGACGAGACATGTTATGTTATGCATCCCGCCAGGGTTCCATACGTTGCAGAAAGGGATGCAATCGATTGTAAAGTTGCAATTAATTGCAAGTCAGAAAATTTGTGCATTTCAACCAATCAGATTTGCGCATTTAGTCACATGATCTGACTATCAATTACAACTTAACAATCGATCGCATCTCTTTCTGCAAACAAGACATGGTTCTTAAAACTTAAAAGAACTACAGCGTCTAGATGGCCTAATTTTCACAATTCGGCTCTCTATATGGCAGTCATTTCTCATGAAATCAATCAATTTTGGGGTAATTAGTAAATATCTAATTGTCCTGGGAACGCCCCTTTTAAATCGCCGAAATGTGACGTCATCTAAAGAACGGACTAATGAACTAAATTCTGTAGATGACGCGTCATGACGTAAGCCAATGAATTGTCAATCACATGTCGATCACGCTGCCGATTCCGGACCCTACATATGGGTGGGGCGTAAACTGGCTGCTAAGTGAGATTTGGCATCAGAAAACTAGTCTTAAATCACTACTGTGTTTATTTTCATGGATTTTTTTTCGGCAGACCTATGTTTCAAGTCATCAACTATGGAATAAGTGTCAAAGTACGTTGTATTCTTTAGGTCCTTTAATACATTTATTTGTTGAACTGTCTAGAAATTCGATAAGGATCTTCATGCAAAAATTTGTTAACCTAAATAAAACATTAAAGGTATAAAGATATTTTGAAATAACATCATTATAACATATCAAAATAATGTGCTGTGTATGAAATTGCTTGGTTATATTGGTAAGAGCCTTTGACCATCAATACAGGACATTGGCTCGATACCCAGTTAGGGGGGGCAACGGGTTTTTTTATTTAAAATAAAGAATAAAGAAGGAGCAATTAAGTCTTTTACATTTGTATCATGAGGGGGCACATGATTTGACACGGCAAGCAACGATATTGTGTCCATTTCCCTTATTTATCTTCTTCTTTTTTTTTGGGGGGGGGGCGCAAAGATTGTCATGAACGACTATTGGGAGAGGGCTGCATTCAAGGTGGCAACTTTGCTAATTTAATTTAATTCTTGAGTTGTTTTATTCATTTTAAATTGTTGTTCTAGTTGTTTTTCTAGGGGGGGGGGGGGGGGTTATGAAATACATAATAATATTTGATAATATTCATAAATATGCAATTAAGAGGCAGTCATCTTGGATTTAAGGGTGTTACCCAAATATCACATGAAAATAGGCACCATAAATGGATGCATCATCCCTGAATAACCTATATCGATTGTTGCACTCATTATTGTACTCTTCCTGGATCAAATTGACCTTGAATCTTATTTCAGAAATATAAAAATGGCTTATTATTTTGATGCTAAAAGCAAAAATGTCCAAGAGGATGTCCAAATGGCAACATTGCTAACTTTTCTTTAAAACATCAAGACTTACTATTTTACTTTTCCTTGATGGAAATTTCCCTTCGCTCTTATTTCAGAATTATGCAAATTGGCTAAGTATTTGAATAACGCTAATAAATGCCAAATATTTTTTCTTTAAAGGGGTAGTACAGTTTTGGTAAGGCTGAACTTTAGTATCCAAACCTGGACAGTAACATTATAAACTGATAGTTATAACTCCACCATGCTCGAAAGGTATACAAAAATACAAACGACTACGTAAAAACCCGTTATCGTTCAAAAAGAGCCATTAAAACACAAGAGGACGCTTTTGAAAAAGGCATTGGTTTCAACCATTTTTCATACAAAATTATGCATGTGATGTTTTATTGAAATAATGATTAAATAGAGAGATCATCAACAACTATTTAAAAAACGCTTTTGAAAATTTTTGAAAAAGTACAAGCATTTTTTAAATTTTTTGAAAAAATCATCTAATTAATTGGGCCCCAAATAATTATAAGATCAGATATATTTATTGATATTTCAGCCGTTTCTGGGTCGATTTTGACCAAATAAAGTTTATTCTGCCATTAAAATTACATGTTCTCTCAATTTCGACACTCAGTTTTTCATTACCTCACAACAAAACTGTGAACTGGAGCGCCCTCTCTACCAAAACTAAACTACCTCTTTAAAACGTGTCTAAAACATTAATAAATAATAATAAAATGAACTTGCGAGCAAATTACCAAGTGTCATGAATTTCTATACTTGGACTCATTTGTGATGTACATGTCAATCCGTAAGATCTCAATTTATGTATGTCGCCCTCTATAGGGCTAATTTTTTGACAAGTTACATGGTTAAAAATCAAGAGGGAAAGTTATACCGAAATGTTGCATCCATTGGCCAAACGAATTAATCAATACTGTTGACATAGTATTTTTTTAAAGGGCTTGTGTGGTAAAATCCGAAACTAACATCGTTAAATGCAGAAATATTGATTGAACCTAACACCTATTATGGACGGAATTACTCTGCTCAGTTATGTTTGAATTAATTTTTTTGAAAAAATATCTTTCGACCTAATATTTTGCTTTTTTAGCAAGTTCCCCACCGTACCCTCCCTCATACACACAAACATACTCACACTCTGCACACAATGAATATACAAACTATAATTAACTATGATTATTTTTTTTTGATACCATTACTATGTACAACACAACAGTTGCTGTACAAACGGATATCATAGTTTATGTGGTGTCCTGTGGGGTTTTGTGTTCGCAGCTAAAATTTTTTTATTTTACATGTAATATATTTGGGATATACACATCATACAAATAATAAACACGTATAAAAAGACATTGATTGTTTAGAATTTATCATATTTTAATTTTCCTGTACAATTATTGATTTGACTTGATTTGTTTTATTTCATTTATTTTCAACACGATCTCATGATACATTATACAATTACAACTAAAAAATAAATGCATTCATAAGAACCATGCATATCTATAGGAACATAGTATTTGTAGACTTTCCTGATAATTAATAAATACAAATAAATAAACATATATATTAAGAAAATTAAGTAAAAGTACATTTGATGTGCGGGGGTATGCATCCCTCAAGCGCCCCCCCCCCCCCCCTATTCAACTAGTATTACATCGTACTCTTTTCTGGATGGGGCGTAGCTTAGCCGAGCGGAAACTGGTTGATTTCGTATCTCGCCACCGTGCTTGCCAATTGTAGAAACACTGGTTACGTAACATGGAATGTTCACAGTGTGAATTCTATCAATTGCCAAAGATAGAGGCGGAGGATAAAAAGAGGATGATGAGGCGGCCTGAAGTTAGACGCTAGTCGTGGATGAATGATGACGGCGCGGCCCGAAGTTAGACGACATTCATGGATGATGACGGTGCGGCCTGAAGTTAGGCGACAGTCAGTGTGTTTTCTTGTTTTCGAACAGGATTTTGCAGCTGGGTGTGCACTGGGATCCTATTTTTGTCTAGTTTTCTTTTGTTGAACAGAGTGATAGACAACTTTAAGTTAACAAAAAAACGAACTAATTTAGGTTAGTCTTCAACTGCGTATACATTATTATTCGTCCATGATAATTGCGATTAGTAAATATGATTTTAAGTTCATAAAACTTTCATGAATGTTCTTTAATCACTAGAGAAAAAGCTTAATCATTTAACATGATAAACAAAATACTGTCGTCGTGTTTTAGTGCGAGTTCTATGCATATATAACGTAATCGCCAGGAAAGGAGGGTGGGTGGCACACATGTATTTAAACAGATGTACCCTCAGGTTTTGTTTTAATTATTAGGGGCACGAGCCCCCCCCCCCCCCCCCCCCCCCCCTCCGTGCCGTCACCTCATTAGCTTAACCACTGGTTAGTTACCTTTAAGCCAATATGGCGCTTCACACAGTTATCTTCATATTAAAGGGAAATGTGTCCTATATAGTTTCCCGTGTGCATGTAGTGGTGGTGGGGAACGTACTTCCAATTGACATCCTCTCGTTGATTGTTGCACAATCTCCTGAACCGGTGGTTGACATATCCGTTGATCAGCAGCTATCATTGACTTGACATTGGTCAATATCCGCCTACTAAGTGCAGTCTTCCTGTCTGAGCAACGCCATGTGAATCACACTCACAGGGTGACTGACCGCATACCGAATGATCAGGAAAACGAAAGCTCGAGTGAGTATCGTGATACCACTATCTTCCGAACCGGTGGTTGATATATCCGCTGATCGGTCATCATTGACATTGTCAGGATCCTAAGTATAGTCTTCCCGTTGAAGCGACGTCATGTTGAATTGCAGGGGCGAATTAGTATTATAGGGTGATCGGCCGAAGACCAAAACGATAGGGGATCAATGCCCGAATGAACAGAGCCCTGACGGAACGAAGGTCCAATGGACTGATGGACCGAAGGACCGAAAGAAGGGTGCCCTATAGTCATGATAGTGAATGATGGATCTGGAGACCAAAGAATTGGAAACAATAGGACCGGCAGACCAAAGGAACAGGTGATCAAGGCCCGAAGGAACGTAGTCTCCAGGACACGAGGCCAGACTGAATAACCGAAGAATTTAAGATACAATAATCTGAAGACTGAAAGAGACAGATAGATCAAGGGACTAAAGGCCCAAGAAACCAAAGACTAAGGAGACCGGTGGATTATGAAACCAGAGACCGAAAAAACGAGAGAACAAGTCAAGGATGAAAAATAACGTGGAATATTTTATGACTTTCCGACGATATGTTATTATAGCTGTGCTTTGCGGCTCTGTATTGGAATTAAAATGTAAGAAAATTTCCGGAATAAGATTGAATAACATGTTTAGATGCCCGAATAAATGAAACTACAAAACTTTCGAGGGGGCTGCAGACCCTATAGTCTTCCCCAGTCTTGTATTTCAGTAGTTGACAGTCTGCGATTTCTGAACTGTCAAATTGTTTGTAGAGTGGAGTGATCTATTTCGCTCATATAAATGCATACTTTTAATCGGATAATTGCATTAATTTTCTGACGCAATTTTTGAATTTTACGATCGCTAATCGAGGTCTCTTATAACTCTGCATCGCTTTCATCCAATAAACAAAATATAAAAAAGATAGAATAATTTGACCGAAGGTCACCAAAGTCCATTTAGTTACATCCTTGAAATGTTTTATCGTGATTTTAGTTGAGCGAAAATAACTCTCTGTTGGACAATTTTGTTCCTTTCCATTTCCTTTCATATTTCCAGTTGCGTTTCCTCGAGTGTGTCATGCAATCTAAAAGTACATGTACATTGTCGTTTAATAAGGTAGATAAAGAGTGCAACACTCCCGACCTCTGAATTTGTAGACAACGATAGTTTTATTTTGACTCTCCATTGACTCTCTTTAGCACGTTTATATATACTGTAGGGAATGCACATTGAACAAAATAAACAAAATACGTGTCCTACAGAAGCGTAAAGGCGACCCACCACCCCTCCCCATGCGGGATTCTGTCCCCTATCCCGTATACTATATATCAACTCGGGAAAGTATGCTCCTTAGGGAGTTGAGATGGTGCACAATAAATGCGCGGGTTTGAACATTATACCGGACGACCAATGTAGTATTACGCCTCTGAATTATAGTGCACCTATAGATAGACGTCGCACTATAAATGCTGTACATTTAATATAAACCTATTTAATACCGATATTATATGTATGCCACTGCATGGGCCGAAGAACGAACTGCATTAAAGAGTCTTAATATAACTATTTTTTCTACAAGCGAGGCACATGAAAACATATAAATCAAATATTCAGATAACCAGAGTTATATTTGTATATTTGTTATTTGTATGTGGCCTCTTGTTTAATTTATATGGTCAAATTCTGATCAGTTTATACAGTTTCAATACAGAATAACTTATTTGTGTTTCTGGGTCTGAAATCTTCCAAGTCCGCTAAATATAGATAATTAAAGCAATGTCTAAAAACTGATATGATAAATAATTTGTGGACAGTTAATTTATGCATCGTTGTATGGTTTCCTTTCCCATTAAGCTTCTCCTTTTTATTCATCATGTCCATACTCAATTAAATCATTATCCGTTTTCCGAGAAATCCGACAGATTAAACCCGCTGAAGACCTAGTTATTTGACTGAAAGGTTAGCTTGTAATAGCCCGGTCACATATCAACGGATTGCGCAAACGGATGTCAAACGGAGAGCAACATTTTCCATCCGTTCTATACGTTTCTTGTCCGTTCCTTGTCCGGTGATGTACGTTGTTGTGTTTTGTACATGAAGCAATGGAGACGACTTTCATCACCAGATAATTTAATTTCGCAAATTGTCTATTCGTTGGGCATACGTTTCCGATATCCGTTGATATCTGACCGGGCCATAAGTATTTCATTAGAGGTTAGCTTTATTCAACAGTTGTTATAGCTAGTTTGTTTGTTTGTTTATTTTATTTAATCACGGTATATACAATAATAAAATGCCCGCTTTCAGCTACAAGCTGTTTTTCAGCAGGGCCGTGAGACAAAGGAATACAGAAATACATAAAATACAAAATATTAATTACAAACAAGTTATTTAAACAGGGGAAAATAAAACATATTTACAAAGATTGGGGTAATAATAATTTACTAATCAGAATGAACGAGGAAACTAATAGGCATAAGTATATATACATGAGTAAAACAATCATTGAACAACTAATATGCACATGAAGTATAAATCTAGTATGGGTAGCTTTTGATTCAGTAAATTATTTACCGACAAATAATCATATACTTGATTAAATACCAATTTTTCCAATACTTTTGACAAAATAGGAAGGATCGTAAGTAAGTATTTCAAAAGAGGTTAGGTAGTTAGTATTTCAACAAAGGTTAGCTAGTAAGTATGTCAACAATTTATAGGGCGTAAGCTTCATGTTCATACTCAATTCAATCGTTGACGTTCCCCAAGAAAAGAAATATGACAGATTAAAGCCATGCACCAAAGCCCTCGTTATTATAGCTGAAAGGTTTGCTAGTAAGTATTCCTACAATATTATTATTATTATCGAAAGCTTTCGATCCTAGCAGCATCTTCTTCAGAGACAAAATGACAATAATGACATGTAGATTGTGGTCAACAAATCATACAATATCTATATATAGGCTATAGCAGAAGAGAAAAATCTCCCACACCCTTTCTGAACGTAATATGTGGCTTAAGGCCGTAATATCTTCTGAGACTAATTATGATTATGGATCATTAAAGGTACCGTTGAGTATTGGTATTTCCCGAAGTGCCCTCCGATATTTTTTTGTGAGATAATGAAAAACTGACTGTCAAATTTGAAAGAGCATACAATTTTAATGACAGAATAAACTTTATTTGATCAAAATCGGTTCAGAAACGGCTGAAATATCCATAAGTATATTTTTATTCAAAAGATTCTTCACCGGCAATCACCGGGGGATATTTAGACTCTTTAGAGAAAAAAATTAAAAATGCTTAAAGACTACTTGGACACAAAATCTGAATAGGTTTTTAAAAAGTCGTTGATGATATCTCTATTGAATCATTATTTTAACAAAACATTAAATGCACAATTTTGTATGAAAAATGGCTAAAACCAGTGATTTTTTTAATAGCGCCCTCTTGAGTTGTAACGGCTCTTTTTGAATGATAACAGGGGTTTTACTTAGTCGTTTGTAATTGTGTATACTTTTCGAGCATGGTGAAATTATAACTATTACTTTGTACCGTAATGGTGCAGGTTTTGGTTACTAAAGTTAAGTTTGACCAAAACTCAACTATTCCGGATTATTAAGGATAAACATCAAATTGAAAATATTCTGACATAATGGACACTGGGATACACGCATTGGCACGTAGACTTCTGTTCTTAACCATGTCGTTGTATAACACAAAATTTCCAATCGCATATCTTGCAACTTTCCTGAAATTTGTTAATTTTGCCGCTAAAAGAGAGAAAAACTAATTGTGAAAAGGTGTTTGTCTGCCTTCGGTCACAGGGAAAAAATGTCGCGCAGAGTGGTTTTGATACAAAAAACAAAACAAAACATCATGTAAAAAGGAAGAAAATTGTAGGCGTTTGCCTGATGACGCTCTATCATTATGGTCAGATGTAGATTGTATAGCAAGACCAATGGATACCCTACGCACATGAAGCCACTCTGGTTAGCTGTTACGTAACAACATAATTAATCACGCCGCACTCATCAGTTGCGGGGGCGTAGACGACGAGGGGGGGGGGGGGGTGGGGGGTGATCGGACATAGTTTTAAGTAGAGCATCATCAGCTGCTTGATCACGAGGCGACACTGCCGTCTACGAACGCGTTGATGACGTCGCCATGACCACACGCAACGAATTACAAGATACAGACAAATTAGCTGGATGGTTTAATGACGTGTTCTTCCCTAATATAATGCATATCGGGTGCCGATAGCCTATGGGGCCCTTTGGCTATTCCTTTTGCTGGCTTTCACAAAGGAGGTCTATGGTTCAGCGGAGTGCCGCTCGTAGACAAGCAAATGGTGGAAGTCGCATCTCTATAGTTTCTAATGATTCTTGCCAACCAGCGGTACCGAATACAAATCACCGAGAACATAGTAATAGAGAGAACATATAGCTTCAACGTTGTCAAAAAGTAAAAAGTGTGCAATCTTTCCCCATCATTTTACAAATGGCGCTCCATATTATTCAACTATGGTTTAAATTGCTTTATATTTAAACCTATTTATAAGTTATCTTCAACTTGGCAAATAATTGGCCATGCATTCTGCGATCATGATAATTGAAATTAGTCGACAATGCAAACGTAAAAACACGTTTTCATTTAACCCTATCACCAACCCGGGCCCCATATCGTAATATAAAGGGCTCTAGAAAGAATGGTTGTCGAATGACACTGTCTTACATTTGCAATAATGATTGTAAAGGAAACGGCTTTTTGTCATATAATATTCATTGATGTTTGATGAGCCTCATTGGCGCCGGTTAATGATAATACTTAGTATGCAATAGCGCATTAAATAATTCTATTTTAAAAGATGCAACATCACCGTGTGACGAATATATCTCTATACAGCAGCAGAACAAAGACATTCATCTTGTTTAGATTAATTGTATATAAAACAAAGATATATGCACCTTTCCCCGAATACCCGTAGAATTGTAGCTTCCATGAAAAAAAAACTGCCTTGTGTAATTAATACACATACTATAGTCGTTTAATTATACAACCTTAAAGTTCATTGAATCACATCGTAGGCTATACTATCATTAGGCCTATCACCTAATACATAGGCTTTTCCACTTGTTGGCCTTATTTTTGTTTGTTTTTGCTTCCAATTTTATCCAGCATATCCAAAATTGTATGTCTACTTTCTTCATAAGATGTAGAAACACCGACAACTACATAGCATATATAATTACGAAAATAAAACGAACTAAATACTGTTGGTCATTCATTATGTTGCTATCATCACGGACGTCGTCTGAAGACTTGGAAGTTGTGGGAGCAGCGAAATGATATCCGCCAGATTCAGATGGTAGAGACCTGTGTTCTGGCTTGACACGCGCATACTTTGCACACGTTCAGAGCCTCACATTGAGGTACAGCAAAATGTGCTAGTGCCAAACAGAACACAGGTTATGTAATATACAGATGGCGCCTCGGTGTCGACTAACGTGTGCATCAATGGATCCGGTCACTGGCTGGTTTATACCCCGATACAAATTTGTACTGATTAAACTGAAATATATGTTTGCAATAACATATTAATATATGCAATACAGCTACAATCTAATAAAATACACATAATGTAATGAAAAGTAATAGGGTCTCGTGAATAGGGTCTATAAACCGAAAATACATTTACTGATTAAATTGACACACATTTGTAGAATGTGCATACTTTTGAAATATGATGAGGTATAAAGGTATGAAGTAATAGGGTTTAGGTATACCACAATTTGGGGAACATGCCCACCCTGTCTCCACCCCCACATTAACCATTGCCCCCATCTAACCCTATCTACACGGGCGTAGACATGTCATTGATACCCATTCAACTGGGGGGATGATCTATTCATTCATCCCCCCCCCCCCCCCCCAGTTGAATAGGTATTACGTAACTCGCTACGCCCGTGCCCATCTACACTACTATTTTCGAGATAATACATTACATCAGTGATGACAAATGCGGTGTGCCGGTGTCTAATTCATAACCAACCAATCCTGCACCTGTACTCGTTCATTATTCACAGAAAATTGATATTTCTGTTTCAAAATCAATAGAACGGATATTCAATGATGGCGAAAATTGCATGTTGGATGGAGACCTATTTAACTTGACTTGGTTATAAATATTCATAATGTTTTGGACAAGAATTGATTTTCAATTCAATGAATATTTTGATACACAGTAATTCATGCATGGGGGACAAATTGTATCGAGTTATACAATTTATTTGAATGAATAAAATGATGCGTTTAATTTTCATAAAACGATTTAATATCCACAAAATTATCTGCAATTATATTTGCACAACTTTAACGTTAATTTTGTGTATGTTTGAGATATGGTATTAATGGTATTAAGTAAAATGTAATAGTAAATTTCTACTTTCTAATTGTATCATGCATATCAATCTATGAAGAAATATGATATAAACTAGTAATAACGAGAAATAAAATGCAAGCAACATCAAACACAAATTATGTATAAACAATCATGCACACGGAAAATGAACGCTGAACTAAATATCAATATAATAAGCATAGCAAAGTTAGTTGCGGAGTTTATATCTGAATTATAAAGATAAAGAGCCATTATTTAATAAGTTTTTACCGTCCACACAATTGTTTGATTGTTTGAAAGCAGGATTGTGCCACATTTGAATTACAAATACATTATTTTAAATTTTAAGTAATATTCATTTTTTTGCAAGTAGCTTCAAAAGGTTCTTATATAAATAGCTCAGGTTGTGATAACAACGTCTTATAAGAAAGTTTGTCTTTAACAACCCGTATTTTCATAGAAGCGTTGAAAGTAGATATTAATGAAATTGATTTTAAGGAATATATGGCATTCACAGGAACTCCGCAATTATTTAATTGATATTAGGGCTCATGGCATGGAATTTTAAAGAAACGTCTAAAGTATGATTTCTTAAATATGAAAATTAATGTTCTCAACTGTAGAACTATGATAATGAGAACAAGTCAATGTATGAGCTTAACATGTACTTTCTGAACAGCAAAGCTATTATATTTGTGGGGGCGTTATTTTTTCACACAATACACAAAGATAACACGTGAACATTTTCTGAACAGCAAACCGAAAATTACTCGTGAAAATAAATTCAAATTAATATAATAATGAACAGTAAAACTATATAGCTACACATGAACAGCAAATCAGATGTGAGCTTAAAATAATAACTATTCAGCAAACTTGTTAAGAGTAGTTGCAAGAAATACAATAAGCGATACAAATGATATAGGTGATCATAATATTATTATTCAGTAATGGTGAACATTAAAGGGACTTAGTAACATTGTCCAAAATCCTAAAAATCCAATTGAAATTCTAGCGGTTCCCTCATGTCATACCTTGTTGTATTCTTATTAAGAAAAAAAGCATGGGACAAGTTTTGGTTTTTCGAATAGCCCTTTCGTTAAAAAAGATATGTCAAAGTATCCAATGGATCGTCAGAACCGTGTACAACGTGAGTGCAATGAGTTAGTGAATGTCACTTTGCATTTTTGCTCATTACTCGGCCAAATAAAATCCGTTTAACTTGAAATGTTCACATGCACAACACCCAGTGGACATATCAGATAACAACAATATACATTGTATCAGCCACTCATCGCTTTTTACACATGTCAACAAAGTTACTAGATCCCTTTAAAGGGAGCTAGTAACATATTTGTTAACATGTGCGAAAACCGACGAAGGGTTGCTATTATTGACTCCTTGCACTAAATTTGTACATAATTACAATTCTCACGTGGATATTATTTCATCCGAGCACTTTAATATCTTTATAACGAAAAAGAAATTCGGAAAATCAAAACCAGTTCTATCGGTACAATACAACCAGGTAGGTGAGAACCGCTAGATTTCTAAGTAATTTTGTTAGGATTTTGACAATGTTACTAGATCTCTTAATGGTGTTTGCAAGCGAAAACAAAATAAATGAAAACTAATAAACCAATAAACCGTTATAAAAATGTTTATTAAATTATTATCATTTGAATGATGTTTGCAAGCAAAATACAATAAACGAAATACTAATAATTCACTACATGCGATTATAAAACAACAAAAACAGCACACGAAAAACCGAAGCAAAAGTTAAGATGCAGATGCACTCACAGCAGGCAATAAATGTGGCAATCGCTACCCATCATGCAATGGGACAGCAGAATTCACTGTTACCATAGCGACGCATCATCGTTACACAGTGAATTCTACAGTGCCATACAAGATGGGTAGGCGAGGGGCGATGAGATGGGGATGAATTCAAACGAAGCAAAAAATGAAATAAATAAAAAGCAAAACGGCAGCAGGATGAAAATGTGCTGTGCGAAAGAAACAAAAAAAACAAAAACAAAGCAAAACACAAGCAAAATGCATAGATGAAATTTATATTTTATTCTTTGACATGAATATGGATGAATTTAATGATATAGTTTTAACATTTACTTATTAGGCAAGAATAACAGTATTTGTACAAATTTGTTTTATTTTGTCTGTTCCACAGTTATCGATTATATGAACACACGCTTATTACTTTCAAATATTTTAAAGCGAGAACATTAACAATACAAGCTCATTGATTGACATTATTGTCGTGGAGATTGATAATCATGTTTAAGATTCTTCTGATCATAAAAGCCCATTTCATTACATTATTCATATCCCCATAACGATTCAGAAATCATGGACTGTTGTTATGACAGTAGTACATCAGAATACGAAACAGTGTGAATGTTGAAAAGTTGTAAAATGCATTGTTACTGAGCAATTTGAAAATGGGCTACATGTATACAAGCCTATTTACTTCGGATTTTGACAGTTATAATATTATCATCTTGATGCAAAATTTTGAACTGCTAAGCTATCGAAGTTAAACTCATGAAGATGTTTTGTTAAATTTAAAATGCAAATTCTAACCTCGTTTTGATAAAATTCAAACATACCTCTATAAACTCACCCTTTCTGGATAAACTTACCTCTACACTGAAACGTTCTGTTGGCAGTCGACTGGTGGAGAGGTGACGGTCCCTGGTGCTGTGGTGCACAATCTATACATAAGGAGAAAGATAAACAATATATACATTGCTGTTAAGTTTGTTTGCGCATTTCATATTGAAAAACAATAAATGTAACAAGTATCTGACAACTGATGACTCAATCCAACTTTAAGATGCAATGTGTCAATATAAAGTTCATTGAATAAATTGTATCAATGTATTCTTATTTTAAATACTTTTGAAGGACAATGAATGGTACGAAACATTGACAGACGCACTCTCGGTGGAACAACCGCTGGAACAGAGACCGCTGTTTCTGTATACCTTGTTCTTTGCTTGTAACTCCACCGCTCCGTATGTAATTTCGCCCATGCGAGGTGTGGTATATTATCGATGGGTGTGATTCATACAGCGAGTATTAAAACTGGAGAACCAACTCGACCAGAAATCGTTGAGCGTCTATAATGGTAGAAAATATCAGTTAGCTGCCTTTTATAAGGTGAGCATAATGCTGTTCTATGTACATTACTTGGCCTGTCTGTATACTATATTCATTATAAAAAAAAAAAATCATTAGTGTAATATTAAATGTAAAATAAAATAAAAATAAACTACAAGAGCCGTAGTTTCTAGAAACCGATTATAGAAATAGACAGGGGGCGTGGTGAACGTTACTAATAAAGCCCTCTGCAGACAGAGCCGACTCGACCCGATTCGACCGGTTTTTATTCGGATCGGCTCAGTTTTCAGTGCCTCGCGACACACATTTTGCCAGTCGAGACACAAACGGATGTCAATCGGGGCCGATTCAACAGGATAAATCGGATCCGACCGACCGGGCCCAACTCTAGCCTGATTGAAACCAGTCGGATCGGGTCGAGTCGGTCGCTGTCTGCAGAGGGCTTTAGAGTGGCTTAGACCACGGTAATAAATCATATTTAATTATGCATTATTTGTTAGGAATTATATACCGTCTACAGAGAAAAGTTGACATATTTATTGAGATTTATTAGACATGTGCGATTATGGGAAATACAAAATTAAGATTCAAGCCGCTATAATATGTAATCCATGTCTATGTTTATGTTCAATTTGTAGTATTACATAGTAAATAATAATTCCTGACCAAACGAAGCTTCGATGCAAGCGCTTGTTTTCCCCTAAAAATTGAAAGACATATAACCAGCTTTTGTTGATACGAAATAGAAATGATACGAAAATAAACAAATACTACCATACTATTGGCATTAATAACATATACGTTTATGTAATGTTAATTAATTTGGCCCCCCCCCCCCCCAAAAAAAAAAATTTCAAATGAGCTAATGGAGGTTTGAGGATGATGATGACGACGACGATGATGATGATAATGATGATAGTACAATAATAAACAAAATACTAATATAATGATCATGTCAAGAATCAAGATACAAATAAAAGCAATAATAATAATTCCAATATAAAATTAAAATGTGAACAATAGACCAACAGAAGTTTATTGTGGCCCATCAAATGGCTGACTTAAAGTTAATAATTCAAATAAATTATCTCCATATTTTGTAATGACATGTGTGCATGGTGAATATATGTTGATTTATTTCAAGATTGTTAGATTGCTTTAAAGGGATCTAGTAACTTTGTTGACATGTGCAAAAAGCGATGAGATATGTCCACTGGGTGGTGTGTGAAAATTTCAAGTTAAA